>SKCR01042725.1:0-57050 GCA_019454045.1 Zanthoxylum bungeanum
ACCTGTAGAGTGACAAGCCTGTCATCAATTTGGAGTTCTTTAGTGACAAAATCAGCTCCAATTGTAGCTTTATACTGCTGACTAAATTTCTTATGCACATATCTAATGAAAGCAGTCAAGAGCCACGATCCAAAAAAGTCCACAAATCACTAACCAAAATAACCCAATTCGAATTTAGACCTATTCAGAGATTAAAAAATAAAAAAAATAAAAACAAACTAATTCAACCACAACGAAAAACAAAACAAATTCCTTTTTCAATTGTCAAATACCAACTTCATTAGAAAAAGAAGTGCAAAAAAAAAAAATTAATCTAACAACAAATTACCCAATAAAAAACAAAATAAAGTACATAATTTAGAGATCTTAATTAATATATAATTGGTCCAAAGGATACTGGTTCATCAACGACGTCTTGCCAACTCTGACATTCACAATTTGCAAAAACAATAATAATAATAAAAAAAAAACACACAAAAAAAACCCACAAAATAATACAATGAAGAACAGAAACCCTAAAAAGGCGAAAAAAGAAAATTACCCACTGTCGCCGAGAACGATGACCTTGAGCAAAGTTCTTCTACGTGACATGACGGTAATTCAATAATAATCAAAACTTTTGTTTCTTTAAAAACTTATTTGATTTCTTTTTCTTAAAAGAGTGGTATCGATTTCTATTAATCAGAACAAATTAATTGGAATTTGTTTGCTGTTATGTAATAATTTGAGAAGAAAGAAAATAAAAAAATAAAAAATGAGCGCCAATTGCGATCTGCTTTCTCTGAAATGAAAATTAATTAATTGATTTGACTCAACCCAACGTACGTGTCATATATATATATTTATATATATTTTTTTGTGGGGGTCATTTTGTTAGGCTTTTTAGGCTACTTTGTAGCCGTTTTATGTCGTTTAGTTATTGCCGTTTTTAAGAATTTCAATTAATCAAATTTATCAATTATCCTTAATTAATTTTAAGATAATGGAAATACTAATGAGTCTCATAAAAATATTTATTAAGGATTAATTTTTAGAAAGTTTTCATGATAATAAGGAAAAAAAATTAATGTTTTGATAATTTTTTTACATTTTTTCATAAAAATAATATGAAAACTTTCTTAAAATGAATTTTTAATAAATGTTATTTGAACATTCATTAACATGAAGTAATTCTTTAGTGCAACGGAAGTATGGATGACGTGGTATCACCAATCAATTAATAAATGACATGCAAGATTTAAAATCAATTTTTTTAGTTGTTTTTTAATATTTTAGCACGCGTGACAATGGTTGATTGGATTGTTGCACGGATAACGTGGTACCTCTGTTGTATTGTAGATTTTCTCCATTAACATGACCCTTAACATAATTAGCACATTAATTTCAACATTAAGATGTTCATTAGCAAGCCTCACCCGATATGTAATGATTCAATTCAAGAATACAGTACCGGATCTTAATCTTCATATTCGTTTCGTTTAATTAATAAATAAATAAATTATATCTATACTCAATCCTATATATTATTCATCGGATTTGGAATTAAGTCCCTGTAAATTACATTCAGATATCAAACCAAATAGTTATGGTTATAAATTAGAATTAAATTTTTAAGTGACCTATGAATCTCCACTATATAAACAAAATATATTTAACAAAGTACATTTTCATTCTTTCATCTTTAGCCTCTTTCTTAATTTTAACATGGGAAATTTGTAAATCTATTTTTTTTTTTATTCCACAGCCAAATAGTGACCATCTAATTGTCTCCAAATTTCTAAAAACTCTCTGTTTCTTCTTTCAATACAAATAAAGCACAAGTGACAAGCCACTTTTTTTTTTTTAAAAGCCACTTTATTCTTTAGTTTTTGTTCTTTCCCCGGTGTTTTTTTTTTTTTTTTTTGTCTTTTTCACATTTGTTTTTCATAAATAAATGTATATTTTTTTAATTTAACATCTTATGTTTCATTGTCAATATACATGAATAAGTACTGCATGCTAGTTTAGATTAGAAAACAATCATAAACGTATATTAAATTTCTCAAATTTTTAATTTTTCTTATTTTTAAGTGTTGTTTATTTTATTTTAATAGTTAGGCTTTGTAAATCAAATAGTCCTCACTCAATCAATTTCCAATATCCACCCTTAGGTTGCTAATATGGGTATGCGAATACCCGAATCTAATCCATCCAACCAACAAGTATACAAAATTATAATCATATTAGACTTTAACGTACCGAGTCATACAAATTCCTTTTCGCTGAAATTTTTACCACCCCTAACTGTGAACTTATATCTCAAACATAAAATTATATAAATCATATAAATGTTGAAGATGCATACGAAATACCATCAAGTTACTGTAACATCATACTATGCTAATATTCAAAACACACAAAATAGTCTCTTCAATTAAAAAGAAATATATTGTTGGCGGTGTAAAAAGGCCCTATGACAGTTAAGAAGCACGACAGAGGTAAGAGGGGTAATTCCCACTTGGTCGAAATCATTAAATGCCGACCCGACCACTTGAGCCCAGGGGGACGGGCACTAACAGTTCGGCGACAACATTCTCACCTCAGAAGCCCATGATGACCGACCACGTCTAGACCGACCATATGACGAAGCATGCCCAAAAGATAAGACATCCTATTTCTACGGGGAAAATGGATAAAATTATCCTACTTTCACACGGAAACTGATAAGTCAGTGTCCTGATAGGATAAATAAAGTGAAGTCAGCTTCGGATTAGGAATCCTCATAGGAAAAGAAGATTGTTTCAACTGGGAATCCTTATGCTAGAAAGAATCTGATTTCTTTGTTATTATAAATAGGAGAGTAGAGTGTGTGTAAAGGAGTATCGGAATCATTAAGATCAGACTTGTAAAAACAAGAAGCAGAGCTGAGAAGCGTGTTTGAGTAATAAAAGTATCATCCTTTTTGCGCCCGTGGACGTAGGTCGGACCAAGATCCGCCGAACCATGTTAAATCTCCTTGTTGATTGGTGCATTTATCTGTCTTTTGCTAAATTTGCTTTTGGTCCCCCATAACCAAACAAATTCACTATTGAGGGAGGATTGTCTCGGGAATAATATTCCCATATTGACCTGAGACCAAAATCAGCCGTCAACAGTTGGCGCCGTCTGTGGGGAACTCAATAAAAAGCGGTTCGCGTAGTAAGACGGTGGCAGAAGGCGGAAAGCACCAATCGTCGGGGAGTCCGGCCACAGATTGGATGAAGAAGATAGAAGAAAGCATAAGGAAGGACAGAGAGGATAATCAGGCCCTCCTAAAAACCATGATGGACCGACTGGAGAGAATGGAAGGGGAGAACAGCGAGAAGCCTGAAACCAGAACTAATCAAGAAGATGAGAGATAGCAGATGGAAAAAGGGTTATGGATATAAGTGAGGACGATAGACCTAGAGGAGGGGGCCTTACGGGATAAAATCCATAGTTGTGGAAAAAGATTCACAAGCAGAGGACACATGGGAAGAAGAAGAAGAGAGACGTTCGACATATTCCTCTTATGATAGTCTCCGCTACACTAGAAGAGGAGGCAAAGAGTACGACGAGACTGTTCGGGAGGTCCCGGGGCGTGAGGAACACCGCACCCGTGGCAACAGACATGAAGAAAAGCGCAGAAGGTGACATGGCGGCCCAAATAGCGAGGTAAAATCTTGGTTAAAGAAAGAGATGACCAAGTGGGGGGCAAGCCTCAAAACAGATACAGGAGACACCCGGGATGACAAAGAGGAATCCCCCCTCACAGAAGAAATAAAATCAGCAAAATTCCCGAAAATGTTCAACATGCCGACCATGACGCCCTACAAAGGCCATACCGATCCAAAATCCCATGTTGAGAGCTTTGTACTATTGATGGAGGTCCAAGGAGTGACAGGGGACACCGTGTGCAAGGTATTCCCTCTAACCTTGGGTGGATCTGCCATTCTATGGTATAAAAGTCTAGCCCCAGGGAGCATCGGTAGCTTTGCACAACTCAGAAAGTCGTTCGTACGTCACTTCAAAGGGGCATGCGCCCCTAAAAAGACAATCGGAGAGCTAAGACTCATGAAGCAGGGAGACGACGAGCCCCTAAAAACCTTTATTGAGAGGTATCATAACATGGTGCTCGAAGTCGGGGGGGATGAGTCTCCCGAGGCCTTGGAAAGCCTGAAGGGAGCCTTAAAAGTCAGAAGACTATGAACCCACCTAAGGATCCAAGGTACCCCAGACTATGCAACCGCTTTGGAGGTAGCCCGGAAGTTCGTCTCGTTAGAAAACGAGGAAAAACTCTCCAGGAGAGGGACGACCATCAGAGAGAGGACGATAAAGGCAGAGGCCCCCCGACGAGCAGACATGGAGCCCAAAAAACCACCCCCAAAACACAAGGAATTCAAGCCGATACCTCGGAACAACCAGGAAAGAGGATCCCCGACCCAAGTAAACCATGTCTTCAGGGAAGATGCGTACATTCCTCTGAAAAAACCACTGAGGCAAATCATCATGGAGATCCAGGAAAAGGCCTCTTAATAGAACCTGACCTCAGAAGATTCCCCCCTGATAAGAGAAATCAAAAAGCCTATTGCGTACATCATAATTTGAAAGGACACACGACAGATAGGTGCAAAGATTTGCGGGAATAGATGGAAGACCTGACAATGAATGGATATTTAAATAAATTTATTGACCATGAAGTCATGACGGCTAGGCAGAGGGCGCATGACCGACATATAAATATCATCGCAGGAGGGAAAACCCTGGCCGGAGATTCTAATCGGTCGAGGAAAAACTATAGCAGAACTCGGGGGTCAGACGTGCTAGAAACAAAACAGGCCCCGGGATTACAAGGTGGGAGGTCGGTACCAATAATGTTCACCGACGAGGACGCCCAATGGGTAAGCTTCCCCCACGACGATGCGTTAATTATCAAGGCAGTAATCGACGGATCCGAGGTAAAGAGAATCCTGGTGGACCCCGGGAGTGCGGTAGACATAATCTCTAAAGAGGCCCTGGACAGCCTTGAAGTAGAGTATGCGGCTCTGACCAACGATAACACCCCCCTTTTACGGCTTCAGGGGCTCAATGGTCGTCCCGTTAGGGAGGATACAGTTAGTAGTAACAATCGGGACTCATCCCCGAACTCGGACAATCATGATAAATTTCACCGTAATGGACTGCATGAACAGCTACCAAGTCATCGTTGGTCGGCCTTTCATGATGAAGACAAAGGCCGCAATGTCTTGCTATCACTTGAAACTGAAATTCCCCACCCGGGAAGGGATCGGGATCGTATGCGGAAGTCAGAAGGCAGCCCGCAGCTGCTTTGCAACTCTCTCACGAGAAACCCTTTGCATCGAAGAGGGTACCAAAAAACGACAAAGGAATGAAGACGGAGGAAAAGCCAGTGGAGTTCCTAGTCCTCGGCCAAGCAGAATTGCCCGGCTAGCGGCAGCTGAGGAATTAGAAGGGATAGAACTCTTCGGACCGGGAAAAAACATAAAGATAGGGGGAGGCTTGGACAAGACCCTGAGACAAAACCTACTAGAATGTCTAAAAGAGTATCCGGACATCTTCGCATGGGGATATACTCGATGCCCACTACAAAAGACAGTTGGCACCAAGGCCACTTCATTAATCGGCTCAGGGATGGATTTCGTTCCGCCGAAGCCTCTTTATTATTCGGCTCGGGGCTGGATTACGTTCCGCCGAGGCCGCTACGATAATCGGCTTGGGGTTGGATCTTGTTCCACCGAGGCCACTTAACTATTCGGCTCGGGGTCGGGTTACGTCCCACCGAGTCATGCTTATTGGCCTGGGGATGGAACATTCCCCCAGAACCAAATATCTCTCAAGCTCGGGGTCCTCAGAATATTCAGGGACATATTCGATGCATAGGATCCGTGAGAAGCATAGCACGGGGATGGATGATACCCCCGTGGCGATTGCTTGCTCCAGTGTTACCGAACATAAGGAGGAATATGCCCTTAATGTGTCGAACATTCTCTGATCCTCACTTACCCGATGTAATAGATCCGTGAGAAAGCATAGCACGGGGAGTGATGATGCCCCCGTGACGATTGCTAGCTTCAGTGATATCGGACCTAAGGAGGAATATGTCCTTAGTATCCTGGACACTCTTTGATCCATTCATCATTTGGATCCAAGAGAGGCGCAACACGGGGAGGCGTTGTGCCCATGTGGCGTGTGTCTGCTCCAGCGCGGTAAGGAGGAGCCCTCGCGCAAATACACAGGCTCCACAGTGACCCGACGTATAGAGGATGTGCCCTTACCATTTTAAACGCTCTCTGATCCAAATCCTGGTTCGCCGGGACACTGAATTGAAAGATTCATAATTATGTTTTGGAGGCCTCAGATAGGACGCTGTTTTGAGGCATCCGTGCTGTTGTTAACATTTGTAAAAAGTTTTTTTGGGACAAGTGCTGAGTCACCCCCACCCTTTTGATCTTATTTTCCAAAGTTTTGTTTTTGTTTTTTCGCCGGTCTGGCAAAGGGGACGCCCGTGCCAGATTGGGTAGGACTGCATAGGTTGATTCACTTCCCTCCTATGCAAATCCCAAAGATTACTCGGCTCGGGGCTGGATTTCATTCCGCCGAGGCCACTCGGTTGTCCGGCTTGGGGCTGGATTTCGTTCCGCCGAGGCCGCTTGGTCACTCGGCTCGGGGCTGGATTTCATTCCGCTGAGACCTCTGTGTACCACTGGCTCGGGGTCGGGTTACGTCCCACCGAGTCAGCATTTTCGAACTGGGGATGCGTCATTCCCCCAGATCCAAATACCTTTTTTAGCTCGGGGTCGGGTTACGTCTCACCGAGTCAAACCCTCCAGACTGGGGACGAAACAGCCCCCCAGGACCAAGTGTTTCTCTCAGCTCGGGGTCGGGTTAAAGTCCCACCGAGTCTATCAGCCCAGACTGGGGACGGAACATCCCCCCAGGACCAAGTATTTCTCTCAGCTCGGGGTCGGTTCACAGGCAGGTCTCAAATAGACATGTGGAGAAAATAATTCAGAACAGATTATATAAGACAGAAGAAACACATGAAACATATATTTAATTGCTTAAGTTACAGATGTGAAAAGTTTATTACAAGAAAAGAAAAGTATGTCAAGTTTACACGGGCCCCATTCGGGTTACCCCCTTGTCAGTCAGCCCGCACAGGGGCAGATAGCTCTCCTTCAGCAGGACCGGATAGAAGATGGCTCGGCTCGGCCTCAGGACAAGGGACATCAACTTCCATATCGGCAAACGAAGAGGCCTCGACAAGTACAGTTTCATGGGTCGGAGGAATCTCATGTCGGACCACCTCAGTAGCAAGAACCTCGGGTCGATCTTCTTGGGGAACCTGAGGGACTGGAGCAACCGAAATTGGGTCGGGATCCATCACCTCCTCGGTAGAAGAGGGCAGCCACTTCTGAAACTCCTCCTCGGACATTTCCCATTTGCAAAAATGAATGGCTGCATGGATTGGCCCCATGTCTAGGTCGGGCAACACCGTTGGTATAATCTCAGCACAGTCGCCGACCCCTTCAAGACGAATGGCATCCCTCTCGGCCTCCAACTCAGCCTCTTTCCTCTTAAGCTCGTCACGAAGCCTCACCAATTCTTCATCCTTGGCCCGCACTTTAGATTGTTCACTGCACACCTCCACCTGTAAGACCCTAATCTCGGCCTCGGCAGCTTTCAAATCCTCTTTAGCAGCGTCGGTATTTTTCCTCTCCAAAGAAGCAGCGGCCCTAAAAGCTTTGTTAGCAGCGGCCCTAAAAGCTTTGTTAGTACGGATGACCTCGGCCGCGGCTATCTCACGATTCTTTATCGCCTCTTCCCTATCAGCCAGCCTGGCCTCCACTTCCGTGAGACGGTTTTGGAGCCTCTGGGCTTGCCACCCTCGGACAAAAGGCTCAAAAAGAGGTCCTTATTCTTGGCCAAGGTCTTGCCTAAAAGTTTGTCTAAGAAGAACAAAAGCATTAGAAAATAAACTAAGTCAGAAAGCACAGCAAGAATGAGGGAAGTAACACAACCTTAGCCATCTGAGAACATAGCTCTGCAACCACCTTCTCGGGGGAAAGGTCCTCGTACCCCGGAATCTTCTCCGGAGGTACGACCTCGGCCAGCTCGTTGAAAGCCGGCACCATATGGGAAGTAGCTTCCCTAATATCCTTCCTGAGGTCGTCAACGCCAAGGATCACAGAACCCTTCTGCTTCTTAGAAATACCCCCCGACGACCTCCTCTCCTGCCGAGCAGGAGTCTCATTGTTCTGAGCCCGCTCATCCTCCAACTCCCGACTTAGTATTGGGTCCACAGCACCAAACGGACGCTTCCTTCTTCTCGAAGACCTTGGAGGACTACCAGGGCGAGCAGCACCCATCGAAGGCACCCCGGAAGGCGAAGACAGTCCTTGAGAGCTCGGACGCTCCATCTCTTCAGCCACATTTCCAGCCTCAGAGGTTTCAGGCCGTTTCCGAGAAGTACCGGCTCCACCTGGGCTAGTTTTCTTCGCAGCACTAGTTAACCGATCAAGGTATTTGGGTCTCTTCGACATACCTGCAAAAGCAAAGGCAAAAGAAGGGTACAAGACCTGAGCATATATATAAAAAAAAAAGAGAAGAGACAACATCGACATGCTAATTAAACGTGGGAGTTAGCTAGAAGATCAATAGGAATCTACCTATCCGACCCGAGACCTTGGGAGGAACGGCCCGAACAAGTCCCGATTTAGCAAATGCCGTATCATTTACCAACTCCCTCCAATGGGTGGCATATTGCCGAGCACAGCCTACCCGCTTCCGGACCTGGCGGGCGGGAGACATTGGGAGCATCCCTCCAACAAGCTAGGAGGAATAGGAAAAAAGGGTGAGAATCCAAACAAAAAAACTAAGAGCAGGAAAACTAAAGGTTAAACTCCTGACCTCCCGCTCTGAAGATGTCCGGGACCAAGATCTCCTCTTCATACGATCTCAGGGTCCGTCCCCAATCTCCAGTGGCCCAGAACCAAAGATCTTTGAAATTGTTGTTGGAGTCAGGGAGTTTGCGGACAACGTTGACGGGTCGGCATAGGCGGAAAGGTAGTACCAACCATGGTGAGTCTTTGGGTTGGCCTTCAACCGGTATAACTTCTTCACTTCTTCAAAAGAAGGTTCGCCGAGCCCCGCCCGATGCCAAGCTACATACAACCCGGCCAAGATCCTCCAGCTGTTTAGACTCAACTGACAGGGGGCAATCTCCATCTCGGCCAGCATCCAGGTGAAGTAGGGTTGAATTGGCAGCCGGAGCCCACACTCAAAGAAAGCTGGAAGAAGGGCCACGAAACCTTCGTCGGGCTGACTGGCACGATCACATAGGAGAGGGACCTGAAGAGCAATATCTATCGGGATGTCATATCGTTGCCGAAGCAGTGCTAGATCATCCTCGGTTATCTTGGAAGGCCGATCCATGTCCAGAGCCGAGCTGTCAAAGTCACCGGGCTCCAGATCCTTCCGAGGAACCCTCTGATGGTAAGTATCTTCCACGTTGGGTGCTCCCGAGCCCGAGGAAAGCTCTTCAGCAAGGGGGGTCAAGGGTCTAGCAGGGTTTTCAGGGGAAGAACTGTCGTTGGACATCCTTGGCATCCGAAAAAATAAAAAGGGGAAGGTCAGTCTACAACCGTATTTCTGGAAACAAACAGAACCTCGCAGCTATCCTAAAAGTACCCAGCAAAAAATAGACCTATAAAGCTCAAGAGTGCCCTAGCAACATCCATTAAAACCATGAATCTCTCCCTAGCAAGAAAAAAACAAAAAAAAAAAACACACAACAATCAAGAAAAAGGAGAGGAAGAAGGTCGTTCGGGAAACTTACTTGATCTCTGCTCGGAAAATGGCGAATACGTTGAGAAGCTTTGGGTAAAACTGAATCAGACGTTTCGTAGCCGAATGGAAGAATAGTTTTTAAGTTGATGAAATTTTGCCAAACATACACAAAGTTATCGATTCACATTCTCATAGTAAACGTCGAAACAGTTCTAACCGTTAGATCATAATGGGGTCTTGGATGTACGCTAGGTGTCGACCTCGGGAGCAATTCAATAGAGATAAATGAATGGGTGAGATCGAATGTATTTAGGTGCTAGCAGCGGACGATTGATCTTGTTCACTTTTGGCGGGAAACAGACAGATGCTCGACAATTGTATGGTTGGGGGTAAAACCCTAAAAGGTGATTTGATGGGCATTTACAGCAGATGTGACGACTGCGCGTCTCGAGAAAGAAGTGCCCGAAAAGGTGGTGAAAGGTTTTGTTTTGACAAGGGAAAAGAGTCAAAGCCGAGCACTACATTCGGAACCGATGACATTATGGTAGCATGCCAGTAAAACTACTCCTTTAATAGTTCCCGGCACCAACTCGCATACTCGTTGGAACAAAGAACTAGGGGACAGATGTTGGCGGTGTAAAAATGCCATATGACAGTTAAGCAGCACGACAGAGGTAAGAGGGGTAATTCCCATCTTGGTCGAAATCATTAAATGCCGACCCGACCACTTGAGCCCAGGGGACCGGGCACTATCAGTTCGGCGACAGCATTCTCAGCTCAGAAGCCCATGATGACCGACCACGTCTAGACCGACCATATGACGAAGCATGCCCAGAAGATAAGACATCCTATTTCTACGGGGAAAAGGGATAAAATTATCATACTTTCACACGGAAACTGATAAGTCAGTGTCCTGATAGGATAAATAAAGTGAAGTCAGCTTCGGATTAGGAATCCTCATAGGAAAATGAGATTGTTTCAACTGGGAATCCTTATGCTAGAAAGAATATGATTTCTTTGTTATTATAAATAGGAGGGTAGAGTGTGTGTAAATGAGCATCGAAATCATTAAGATCAGACTTGTAAAAACAAGAAGCAGAGCTGAGAAGCGTGTTTGAGTAATAAAAGTATCATCCTTTTTGCGCCCGTGGACGTAGGTCGGACCAAGATCCGCCGAACCACGTTAAATCTCCTTGTTGATTGGTGCATTTATCTGTCTTTTGCTAAATTTTTTTTTGGTCCCCCATAACCAAACAAATTCACTATTGAGGGAGGATTGTCTCGGGGGTAATATTCTCATACCAAAATCAGCCGTCAACATATATTATAATTTTTTTTAAGATAAGGGTTGTATTCAAACTCTCAATCATTATCTTATTTCAACGATATTTCAAATCTCAATTTAAGTTACATCTGTAAGTAACATTAACATAATCTTTTAATTATCACTTGAAAAAGAACTATCACTTATTTATTTATAAAGTGGTAAATATATCAATCATCTTTTAAATATAATAAATAATATATTGTCAAAGAAATCTATCTAAAATCTATAATTGATAAGTTGAATAGGTCAAAGTACATATGCAATTAAAACAAATGTTCTTTGTTGTTCTTTTGAGTTTTGACAACCAAAAGAAAAAAAAAAAAAGCACTTTTTCGATTATATAAAAGACTTTTTGGGAGTAGTTGTTGAAAGAATTAAAAAACTTTTTAGAATCACAAAAGTATTTGACATGCTTTTAAAAGAAACACTTCATAATTATATATTTTAAATCATTAGCATTTTTATAAATATTTTTATTTTAAAAGTGGGGAAGGGTAAAGTGTAAAAAAAAAAAGCACTTTTTCGATTATATAAAAGACTTTTTGGGAGTTAGGTTGAAAGAATTAAAAAACTTTTTAGAATCACAAAAGTATTTGACATGCTTTTAAAAGAAACACTTCATAATTATATATTTTAAATCATTAGCATTTTTATAAATATTTTTATTTTAAAAGTGGGGAAGGGGTTAAAAGTGTAAAATTATTATTAATATTTTTTTTTTACATCATAAGATTCAAATGTAGGTATCAAGTTAAATATAATTTTTAAAAATCACATGGCCTACTGTGATGTTGAGAGTTTTCAAAATTTCAAAAGCAAAATATATACGTTTGGCAAATTTTATTGTTATCTTATTGTTTAATTGTATAATGATTAAAATAGACATAAAAATAAATTTATTAAAAATGACTTTCACGTTAAAAACTACATAATAATTGATTCATGTAATAGTGAAAATGAGGACAATTTATTACAACCCCACATGTTAAAGGTAAGATATGAGGGGTGAAAGAATTCACTAGAGTCCCAAATGTTAAGGGATAAGGCATGAGCCCTAATCAGTTTTTGGTGATATGATCAAAGGTTTGAGGGCCATAGCACTAGGGCGAGGGTACACCCTCTAGAGCTAGGGCGATTTGTGACAGCTATGACATGGAAATTGGTTTAAATTTAATGTGGATGTTGCAACTTCAATAGAAAACAAGTTGACTAGAATGGGGGAGATTGTTAACCATTATGGAATCAGATGTAGGTAATGTTGTGGATCTCGTTCACGGAAAATCCAGTAGTCTTAAGGAGATAGATTGGATTATAACAGAGATAAGATAGATGATTGAAAATTACAAGATTCTGACCCTATTATATCTATGGTGGGAATATGTGTAATAAACGGAAATTAAAAATTATACTCTATCTAAAACACGTTTCAGTTAGAGTTCCTACGATTAGATATCAAGTACCCTTAAATCTAACAAGTCAATTGAAATAAAACATCAAACCCAAATAATCAATTACAGAAAGTAAATAAAAGACAAGAGGATCTGTTTACGAAGTGGAAACTCTTTTTAGAGAAAAAACCACTTCGGGTATAGGCTACCACCTAAATCCACTATATGAGAACAACTTACAGAGATGGTGAACAGACCTAAAGCAACAACTTTGCTGACTCTATTCCCACAACTGCAATTAGCCGAGGAAATCCCTAAGCCTGCACCAAGAAACTTTTTTCAGACTTGTGAAGTCTCAGTGAATTGAATCTGCAAACTCTTGTGTCGGAGCTTTGAATGCCAATCTCCATCTTCTAACTCAAAAGGCTTAGGGTATTGGTGAGGTTTGTGTTTGGAAGGTGATGGTGATGAAATAAGAAAGCCATTCATAAAGAATGAGACATAAGAGATTGAATCTTCAAGGATGAGTGCTCTTCAAAGGGTTTGGAAAACTGAATGCAAAAACTCTTAGGGTTATATTTTTCCAACCTTGCAAATAGGGTGTATGTTTTCTTTTATATGTAGGGTTTTCTTAGGTGCAAAAAGGCTTAAAAACGACTCCAAAATACAACTGTTGCGCTCATGGACGTTCGAATGCCTGAAGTACGCACAACGAACGCGAATGATTTCGCAAAATCGTTCGAACGCCAATTCGAACGTGCCTCGAACGCGAAGCCTCTGGACAGTTTCGTTCGAACGTGATGAGGAACGTAACTCGAACGAGAACACTCCGGACACTTTCGTTCGAACATGATGAAGAATGTAACTCGAACGGTTGGTCTCTGGGCACTTTAGTTTGAACACAATTTCAAAGGCATCTTGAATGTGAGGTATCTGGATGATTTCGTTCGAACGTATTAACGAACGTGATACTAACGAATCGCATTCGAACCCCTTGAAGAACGCATCAAGAACGCACCTATGATAAATTCATCTCTCAATGTCAAAACATACCCAAACATTTCAAGACACATACAACTTAATATAACACGGTTTGTTACGGAATGTGTTGGGGTTGGGCTCAGAGCGCCAATCCGGACCGTATTTATGTCTGATTCATGAATACGAACATCCTCTAATCCCATAATATTACTTATTTATGGTTGCACCACTTGTTTTTATATACGTATTCGATCTGATTATGATTAGATTGAAACTAAATGTGGTTTAGTGATATGTATATATTAGACAAAGGCCCGATAATATATAATGCAGTACACGGTTACAAAGTTGGTTTGTAATTGACATTGGGAAGTGTCACTGCTAAATGTATATTATCAAATATAGTTCCTGGTCAAGATTCACTAACACGGGTCGGTTAGTCAAATCTGTTGAGACCAGTACATGTCGTATATCGAGACTTGGTCTGATGGTTTATCCCAATGAACCATGAGTCTAGGGAGACTCGTATAGACGTGTAGGTGTTTATAGTGGATAAACACTGAACGACTCACCGAAGATTCTTAATGGATGGTACACCAACGTCAATAAGAATCTTCTCGGGTTGAGTAGCATAGTGGTCCTTCGACTTGAGATACCACTGTGGATGTATGAGACATCCTCCACACTTAGATGACAGTCACGTCACCGATCTATTTAGATCATACCTCCGCCTATTCGTTGGGTGTGGACCGATCCTCAGGATATCCTGTGTGTATCAAGATATGATCCTTCAGTTCTGTGTACAGAGCATAGGTAGTCCATATGTGATTAGCAGTCTGTTAAATCTGTGGCCACAGTATACTTCGGAAGTAAGTTCTGATTGTTATTTAGAGATTGATAAAAGATACGTCGACGAGATAATATCTATAGAGATTTGACGTTTACATCTATATCTCTGGGATTATCTGGATACCTGTGACAGAGGGATTATACGTATGCAATGACCTCGACCTGTATGATTCAGCGAGTTTATCCGTGGTCGTCATAATTTACGGGTGGATAAATTATGTACACGAAATTGGATTTTGTGACGGATATACCCGAATCTAGAGAGTCTTACTAATGAAATATACTCGTAGAGCACTAGGGCAACTTTTATGAATAATGATGATTATTTATAAATCGTTTAAACGTTAAACGAAAAATACATGCGAACGGGCCAAACCGTCATTTCCTAATTAATGTGTATTTGTATTTAATATGTGATATTATTAAATACACATTAATAAATTGTCAAATAATGGTATTTGACATATATCATTGATATATGTATTTGAGATATTTAAAGTAAATATAACACATATATTAGAGATATTTGTATTTAATTAATTAATTAATTATTTAATTGTTCAATGATTAATATATTAAAATATAAATATCTTACCAAATGATAAAGTTAGGAAATCATTATAAGTGTTTATTGTTGACTTTAAAGTAAAGGAAATGGTAGTCAAATTGGATTTGACTTCTTTGATATTTGTTTAAAGTGTTTAAAATTGAATATCATATTTCTTTATTTTTTGTCAAATTTTCGGCCATGACCCTAATTGAATATAATGGTTATATTTTTCATGTTTCCATTGTTGACTAAGTTGAAATTTTCATTAAAATGTAATGATCATTTTATCAACTTCGCAAATGAAATTCAAATGAAATGAAACTAATGTAACTTGTATTTGCTTTAGGCCAAATTCGGCCAAGGCTTACATTTGGGCAAGTATATATTGTTTCATTTAATTTTAGGGTTTAATCAACCTCTTCACTTTATCAAAACTCCATTAAAACAAGGCAAAGAAGGTAGAGAGAAAAGAAAAGAAAACAAGGAAAAGCTTGGAATTTAGTAAGTATTTCCAACCTTCTATTAGAGAGTAATTTGTTCCTCTTGTTGTGGGAAACATCTTGTGATGTTCTTGAGTTTTTCTATTCTTTTTTCTTTTTACTTTTGATGGATAAAAGTTTGATGAAGGTGATATGCATTTATGATGTTGGAAGTTTATTACTAATGTAGTAATAAGCATTCTTTTAAGGTTTTAGAACCTTGTTGCCATTCTAGAGTTATTGCCCCCCTCTTAAATGACCTAGAATTGTTCTATAGTTGTTTAATTGTGTTGAGACTTGATTTGGATGGAAGAAACATGATTGAAGTATTGGATTTAACCAGTTTGGTCTAATTTGTCCAATTTGAAAAAATTGAAAAATTAGGGTTTAAGACCACTTCCAAATTTGGGGATTTTCATTTATATGGTGTATTAGGATGTTTATATGTTGCATGTAAATTTTCATGTTGATTGGATTTCATTTGGATGTGTCTTGAAGCATGAAATCACAAAATGCACAAGTTGGAAGCTTAATGAAGCTCTCAGCCAAATGGGTCATTTTTGGGATTTATGTTGCCTTTGGTATTTTGATGTTTTAAACATGCTAAGTTCATCTTATAAATGATTTAGAATCATTCAAAATTGATTTGATTAATTTCGGACTAAAATGGACAAAATACCAAGTGTAAGGGTAATTCGGTAAATTCACTTAAATATGATTTATTGAATTTTATTTCATAATTTGATTATTGGATAATTAAATAAATTGTTTATTTAATTAATTAATCCGAGAAAAATTTTTGAAATCGGAAAATTTGATTTTCCCGTGTTTCCGCTGCGTTACCGGATTCCCCCTAAAACCCTAACAAAATGGTATCAGAGCGAGTCTGATTCTAGGCCTCCATAAAATGATCAGCTTGTTTTATTCAATGTTTAATCATGTTTTCTTGACTTTCTACATGCATGTTATAATCTAATTTGATTAGATTTAGGGTGTATGACACTTAATGGAATATCCCCGCTAAATAAGGTTTTAAAGTAACTAGTATTTGGAATACTTGTTTCTTGGTCCGTCTTATCAATACGGTTTATAAATATTTTTCCGTGACTACATCCGAGACCGTGCCTCTGCTGTGAGGGTGTAGCCGATAAAGATTTATTTATGCCGGATGTATATTAGATACTAGATAAATTCAAGCGAAAGCGGAATCCTGAACGTGCACTAGCTGTCAGGGTTACGCAAGTAACTTGAGTTTATCATTGATGAGTTTAACCTTGGTACGTCTCCTTGTGGGCCTGCCTTAGCAGCGACAACGAGAAACGACCAGGACCATAACCTCGGAGTCACTAGTGATTGATTGACAATGAGTTGTTTACCTGTGAATTTATGTAGGCGAGACCGTGCCTCTGCTGTGAGTCGAAATATATTCATGGGGTCCTCTTCCCATTATGGAATTCGATTTAATTATTGAATTCTCATTTTTCCGTTGGGGATTACGGTATTACGTAAAATAATGGGAGGCACTGCTAAGTTTAAAAATTCCTTAACTTAGGCAGTGTGTATTATTATGGAAATAGCCACTTGTTTGTTTTCCTCAATCTATATTAGATAGAATTAGACTTTTAATTCACTGCACACATATTTTGATATGTTATCTGACTTGACTCTTGGTTGCAGTTATTCTAGAATAGGTTCTAGATACTACTAGACTAGGATATTATTAGATTGGTCTATACCATCGGGAACTATTATTCTGATTTTCTTCAAAAATAAAGATGGTTAATGACTTAGTTTCTAAGTCATGATAGATAATCTAGATAGATATCCCTTTTAGGATATAATACTTTAGAGAGAATAGTTTCTTATGCAGTAAGAATTGACTTGAATTAGTTCATGTCTCGAGATTCTTGACTGGCATTAAGAAAGCCCCATTAGATATTTGTTTATCTAGTAATGACGTTTCTTAGCTTTAATTACCTTTAGAGGCAATGTGTCCAACACGATTTGCTAATCAATTATTTGCAATTGTTGTGAATAGTTGAATGCAAATAGTAAAGCTAAAGAAAGGAGATGTGTATAGAAAATATCGATTTTCACAAATACTACAACTATAGGTATTGGATACCATATCTCCCGTCTAGTTATTTAAAAATGTTAGTTAACGATTGTTTTGATATTTGATATCGGAACTTGCGACTATTGGATAGTTACTTGTTCTTAATAAACAATTGTTATATATATTTTAAATATAACTAGTAGTGTCATTGACATAAAGTTAAACATTAAGAAAAATCATTTGGTAAAATAAATAATTTAGAACATTGTTTTATGAGTTTAATCACTTAAGCATTAGATGCTTATTCCGTATGGTAAAGGATGGTTTGATACGAGATCACACCACACATCCTTATCCATTTAATGAATATTGTATTCAGGAAAGTGATTAAGATCTCGTTTAACCAATGATTGTCATTGGACCACCAAATTATTTAACTGATACATTGGATGTATGTAGTTTAATAAATAATAATTGCTTAAGGTAGTTTTCTTTATTTCGTAACTTAGTTGTTGAATTGTCATAACTTAGTTACGTGTTTCTGAAGGAACACATATTGAAAGTCTTGAAAGTATCAAAAACTTTCAATCTGTTCTGATGAAACAAGATTGAACATTTTTGACTTGTTCAAATATATTCAATCTGGAGTATTTTGAAAACTTGATCCTTAAAATTCATTACATGTCTTTGAACTGTTCAAAGATTTTTTATACGATCAAACATGTCTTTGAACTGTTCAAAATTTGTGTTCTGTTGAGATCGCAGTTTTGTGCTAAGCTTATAGAGCCTATTGTAGACTCGGATAAGTCTTCCAGAAATATGTGTTCTCTATTTTTGATATCGTCAGATTGTCTGATCTTGTCAAAGTATATAGAATACATATGTGATAAAAAGGTTAGTGGGAGCGTACAAATCACTTTCTAGTGTTATATATCCTAACAACATTATCATTATTATAGTAATAATGTGATATTTGTGAGGTAAAAGGTTTACCTAAGTCTTCTTTACTCCGTGAAAATAGTGGGAGTAGTCTCTGTTATATACGATATAAAGTTTTATATAAGATATAAAACCAAGAGACTTGTGAGATACTCATATTATTCGTACATAAGATATGATCTAATAAAGGACATAACTAGGCTATATGTATGACAGTTAGTATAACTGTTGGACAGTTATTGTGTGTCTTATATAAAGTATTTATCTTTCGTAAAGGATGATTCTTTTTTCGAAAAAGATATTGATTAGAATGTCTAATCAATCTTATGACTCATTTGATGATGACATAATAAATGCTTTATAATGTGCGATTGTAGATATCGATTTAATCGTAATTGTTACGAGTTATTTTGATATCCTATAGACCATAGGATGGATCTTGAAACACGTTCTTTGTGATCCTTGAGATATTGAGAACGAGTTTCTAATTCATGGAGAATACAGTCTGCAACCATTAGGGTCATATTAGTTTTGAGACTAATTATGACGTTAGACAGTCTACGTCATAAAGAGTCACAAAAGATGCAGTGCGAGTGTCACGTAGGATTCTACTTTTTAGTGGAATTAGATCTGACTTAAGAAGTTGCATAGTGACCTTATAAATTAGAAGTTTTAAATTGGTGTTGTGCTTGTGGTTGTCCTCATAGTATTTTTGGATTTGATCCCTAAATACTTGGACAAATTAGTAGCTGTAGCATAATACAGATATAACATCAATGTCATATTAATGTATAATTTAGATTCTACAAAATATGAATGATGCTGACTATGGGAAACGATGGAGTTTGTTTGACAAACTCAATATGTCATAGCGGACCTACTTTTTTTGCCTACCTCTTAAGTACTGGGTAAGCTTTTAACAACCATGTGCATACGATACACATTGAGATGTGTATATGATACCGTGGATTGGCACTAGAGCAAGTGGGAGAATTTTTTGGGGTTGGTGCTCAGAGCGCCAATCCGGACCGTATTTATGTCTGATTCATGAATACGAACATCCCCTTATCCCATAATATTACTTATTTATGGTTGCACCTCTTGTTTTTATATACGTATTCGATCTGATTACGATTAGATTGAAAGTAAATGTGGTTTAGTGATATGTATATATTAGACAAAGGCCCGATAATATATAATGCAGTACAAGGTTACAAAGTTGATTTGTAATTGACATTGGGAAGTGTCACTGCTAAATGTATATTATCAAATATAGTTCCTAGTCAAGATTCACTAACACGGATCGGTTAGTCAAATTTGTTGAGACCAGTACATGTCGTATATCGAGACTTGGTCCGATGGTTTATCCCAATGAACCATGAGTCTAGGGAGACTCGTATAGACGTATAGGTGTTTATAGTGGATAAACACTGAACGACTCACCGAAGATTCTTAATGGATGGTACGCCAACGTCAATAAGAATCTTCTCGGGTTGAGTAGCATAGTGGTCCTTCGACTTGAGATACCACTGTGGATGTATGAGACATCCTCCACACTTAGATGGCAGTCACGTCACCGATCTATTTAGATCAGACCTCCGTCTGTTCGTTGGGTGTGGACCGATCCTCAGGATATCCTGTGTGTATCAAGATAGGATCCGTCAGTTCTGTGTACAGAGCATGGGTAGTCCATATGTGATTAGCATTCTGTTAAATCTGTGGCCACAGTATACTTCGGAAGTAAGTTCCGATTGTTATTTAGAGATTGCTAATAGATACGTCGACGAGATAATATCTATAGAGATTTGACGTTTACATCTATATCTCTGGGATTATCTGGATACCTTTGACAGAGGATTATACGTATGCAATGACCTCGACCTGTATGATTCAGCGAGTTTATCTGTGGTCGTCGTAATTTACGGGTGGATAAATTATGTACACGAAATTGGATTTTGTGACGGATATACCTGAATCTAGAGAGTCTCACTAATGAAATATACTCGTAGAGCACTAGGGCAACTTTTATGAATAATGATGATTATTTATAAATCGTTTAAACGTTAAACGAAAAATACATGCGAACAGGCCGAACCGTCATTTCCTAATTAATATGTATTTGTATTTAATACGTGATATTATTAAATACACATTAATAAATTGTCAAATAAAGGTATTTGACATATATCATTGATATATGTATTTGAGATATTTAAAGTAAATATAATACATATATTAGTGATATTTGTATTTAATTAATTATTTAATTATTTAATTGTTCAATGATTAATATAATTAAAATATAAATATCTTACCAAATGATAAAGTTAGGAAATCATTATAAGTGTTTATTGTTGACTTTAAAGTAAAGGAAATGGTAGTCAAATTGGATTTGACTTCTTTGATATTTGTTTAAAGTGTTTAAAATTGAAATTTCATCTTTCTTTATTTTTTGTCAAATTTTCCGCCATGACCCTAATTGAATATAATGGTTATATTTTTCATGTTGCCATTGTTGACTAAGTTGAAATTGTCATTAAAATGTAATGATCATTTTATCAACTTCGCAAATGAAATTCAAATGAAATGAAACTAATGTAACTTGTATTTGCTTTAGGCCAAATTCGGCCAAGGCTTACATTTGGGCAAGTATATATTGTTTCATTTAATTTTAGGGTTTAATCAACCTTTTCACTTTATCAAAACGCCATTAAAATAAGGCAAAGAAGGTAGAGAGAAAAGAAAAGAAAAACAAGGAAAAACTTGGAATTTAGTAAGTATTTCCAACCTTCCATTAGAGAGTAATTTGTTCGTCTTGTTGTGGGAAACATCTTGTGGTGTTCTTGAGTTTTTCTATTCTTTATTCTTTGTACTTTTGATGGATAAAAGTTTGATGAAGGTGATATGCATTTATGATGTTGGAAGTTTATTACTAATGTAGTAATAAGCATTCTTTTAAGGTTTTAGAACCTTGTTGCCATTCTAGAGTTATTGACCCACTCTTAAGTGACCTAGAATTGTTCTATAGTTTTTTCATTGTGTTGAGACTTGATTTGGATGGAAGAAACATGATTGAAGTATTGGATTTAACCAGTTTGGTCTAATTTGTCCAATTTGAAGAAATTGAAAAATTAGGGTTTAAGACCACTTCCAAATTTGGGGCTTTTCATTTATATGGTGTATTAGGATGTTTATATGTTTCATATAAAGTTTCATGTTGATTGGATTTCATTTGGATGTGTCTTGAAGCATGAAATCACAAAATGCACAAGTTGGAAGTTTAATGAAGCTCTCGGCCAAATGGGTCATTTTTGGGATTTATGTTGCCTTTGGTGTTTTATTGTTTTGAATATGCTAAGTTCATCTTAGAAATGATTTAGAATCATTCAAAATTGATTTGATCAATTTCGGACTAAAATGGACAAAATACCAAGTGTAAGGGTAATTCGGTAAATCCACTTAAATTTGATTTATTGAATTTTATTTCATAATTTGATTATTGGATAATTTAATAAATATGTTTATTTAATTAATTCGAGAAAAATTTTTGAAATTGGAAAATTTGATTTTCCCGTATTTCCGCTGCGTTACCGGATTCTCTTTTTAAATCCTAACAGAATGTGCCAACACAATAGACCCAACAAAATCCAATGATAATTTATTTAGAATACACTATAAACCCATGGAGTGTAATTGGGTCTCTCATGAGCTTTCTAAGCCTGCTTTGGACGGGCATATTGTTGGTTTCTAGAATGAATTCTTTCATTCCTTCATATATTGTATTTTGCATTCTGTAATTTAATGAAATATACTTTTTTTTTCAAAAAAAAAAAGTTAAAGCGTGAGGGGATGTGATGATTTATTAGACCCCACATATTAAAGAGTATGACATTGTTGGTCTCTAAGAACATCCCAATAACATTTAAGGCATGAAATAATGTGAATACTCGAAGTAAGAATGCGGAAAAAATACTTACAAAGATCGGTAGGTTGGATGTGTTGATAACAAAAATTCCTCTTTAAGAAGTGCTCCAATATCTCCTCTTTGAAGTTCTTTGTTAAAGCTCCAAGCTTGAAGGTTGAGATCCCAAACTGAAAGGATGGTTTCCCTATCACCTAGTATGAATCTTTAAGTGCTAGCTTTGGAAAATTTTTGCAACAAAAATTTCCTTATTTTCGTTGTATGTTTCGGCCAAAGAGAAGAAAATAAAGGGAGAGTATTTGTTTTGCTTTTGTTTTGTTTCTAAAACAAATACAAGTTATGAGAAAGTCAAAACCAATTTTGGTATATGCTTTTTCAAAAAGTGAAACAAAGTTTGGAGGGAAAATTTCATTAATTGCTCCCAACTACTCCCATCACCAATAGTGACTAGATGTCAATCACTCAAAGTTGACAAGACTTCCATCACTGAAGTGATATGCGATGTGACTTGTGGGCCCCACTTTAATTCAAAATCGGAGTGGGCCCGCAAACACATCCTGGGCTCGGTTTCGTTAATTCCAAATTAACGAATTTTTCGTTGCGACTTAATTAAATCAAATTTAATTAAATAATTATGCCTAGCAAAATTACCGTTAAAGTCGCTAGCGAATTAATTCTAAATTAATTCGTTCGCCCGAATTAAAATCCAATTTTATTTCGCGTCGAAATCCAATTTCATTTAATATATCGAATATATTATTTTATCGATTAATTCCGAATTAATCGTTCTCTCTCTTCTAATAGAATTTTATCCTACATAAATTCTCGCCGTAATTAATCCCAGATTAATTATGTTCGAGTCATACGTCATCGGTGAATCTTCGGGAAGCGACCGATGAGATCCCTGGATATGTTGGCAGTAAATCCAGTTGTCTTCTAGTAAAGCACCATGCCTACCCAATTCTCCAGAAATATTTTTAAAGGAATATATAATCTTTGTCAGACGTAGTATACGTAGTATTGCGTATTGCGATCTAGTATCGGATATCACATGCAAGGCATGAGGATGGAATAGTGTCTGCCCCGTATGAAGCATATATCGGATCACAAGCAACTAGTCTCTTTAATCGGATAATCATGACATTATCATATTATCCCGATGGTTGTAACACATTAGATTACCAGTTTTGTATCCATGCGTGATCATCATCTCAATATGACTGAAGTGATACTTCTATCTTGACATCACACCCAATACATTACGATTCTCAATAAACTCAGAAGATGCGTACACAGAACCTGTTAAAGTCCCGGACGACCAAAACCAAAGCGTATAGATTGTCGCAGGTACTAGCGATGCAAGTCTCAGGTTAAGACCAAATACACCTACCCTGATTCGGATTCCCATAGACACATAGTCATACTACCAATGGGATTCCGAGAGTCTATCCAAAGCGAAGCTGTTTCCGTACCATCGGTAAACACAACCTCCTATCACACTTGCATAAGTATCCAATACTTAAATATATGGGAACTATGTTGTTACGCTTCCATAACACGCACAAGTGCAATACTAGTCTATTCCGCATTATTGATGTCGAGTCTCGATAATACTATGACTAGGGATATTTAATGATTAAACCTTTATGGATTGATATTATCTCATATCTTATAATCCGGAACTAATCATAAGGACTTTTATCATTTATATATATAAGTAATCAAATTACAAAATGATAAAATGCAATTTCCATTGTCACATAGTTAATTTGTACAAAAAAACACAATGTCTTTTACAAATAGTGACGCTATGGGTCATAATTGTCCAACAGACATAATAGGGTGAGAGGATTTAGTAGAGCCTTACATATTAAGGGGTATGCCATGAGGGATGAGATTTTATTAGAGCCTTACATATTAAGGGGTATGCTATGAGGAATGAGAATTTATCTGAGCCCCATATGTTAAGGGGTAAGGCATGATGGGTGAGATTTTATTAGAGTCTCACACGTTAATGTGTAAGGCATAAGGGGTGAGATGATTTATTAGAGCCTCATGTGAAGGGTTAAAGTATGATTGAGTGAGAGAATAAAGTTTCATATGTGAAGAGATAAGGCATAAAGTGGTGAGAGAATTTATTACAAACCTACACATCCCATAAGAGATGAATGAGTAAGAGGTGAAGGGATAAAAGACACTCTCGCACGAAGTATGATTTTCATCAACCATATATCATATGTCCCTAATACTTCCCATTTTTGGCACGAATGACAAAATAGGATAAAAATGAGCACATAACAAGCCAAGCAGGAAATGAAGCTATGACTCAGACTTGGACCCATTAGGAAAAATCTCTTCATCATCCTAATATTGAGCATTGACCGGCATAAACACACACGTATAACGCAAGCGCACGTATCGTTCAAGTAGTATAAAAATATCGATCCCACGAGGACTTGATTCCTACTGTTATTATTAATTGTTGAATCTATTTATTTACAAATATCTAATTAAATGGAGAAGAGAATGATTGTTTGATTGGTTGAATGTGGTTTTCCTGAATTAAAATAAATAAAATAAACAAAAGAAAATACTAAGGAAAATAACAAAAGACTCAAAGCTCTAAGGTTGTGAATCTTTCTAATATCTTTTAAAAGATGAAGTGATTATTTTATGTTTGTGTAATAAATTGGTTTACTAACCTGGAACACTAAATTATGCGAAAGCCTCTGTCGATGGTCAGACACAAAAATCCAGTTTAACCCAATTGAACCATATGTCTATGTCAACCAAATTATCTGGATTCATTAAGTTTAAGTTCCAATTATGGCTACCCCCGCCCGACAGGTATATGTCTATCCTGTAAGGAAATCTATTAAAGGGTTATCTATCCTCAAGGAAGATCGTGGGCTATTAAGTCTAAGGTTGAAACCTAAAATTCCTTCGTCAAGTTTATTTTAGATTTACCACATCAATCTTATTGGTGATCAGACAACAAGAAGTATTAAGCTTAAGACTTAATAAGTAAACCTTTAAATTACCCGAACTATAAAATAACCCCTTATAAACCGGTGATATTAGAATTCATCACAACCCCAGAGACCTAACACATAACTAGGGCTAGTAAAAATTAAAAAGTAAAAGATATAAAGTAAAAATGCTGAAAAGTAAAAGACATAAAGTAAAAGCTGAAAAGTAAATTACAATAAAATAAAATACTAAGGTAAAAGAATCAACTTTTACTATTTACTATTTAGATATCTCCCTTAATATAATTTATTAACTTGTGATTATTTTACCAACTGTCCATATAGGCGGTAACCTGATTAAGTCAAATTAAGTCCAACCAGCCATAAAGACGGAACAAAAATAAACCAGCCATATAGGCGGTAAGAAAATTTAATTACCAACCGACCAATCTGACGGTATCCTTGATGAGTTAGGTTTAAACGAGATTAAAATAAATCACCAACCGACCAATATAGCGGTATCATTTTTAAGTCAAATTTTAAATAGTGAATATATTATATTTACGGGAGATTAATCTAAATAGTAACAGTAAAAGAATTACCTTTCACCCTAGCTGGGGGAAGTTACCTCCTCATGGTGAATAGTAAAAACTGTAAAAAGTAAAGAAAGTAAATTACTATTATTACAGAACATAATTAAAATTAATTACAAAACTAAAAATTAAAAGAAACTAGATAGAAAACTCCCTATTTACATCAGAGAATTCAGAGAGGAAGATACATCTAAAACTGAAATCTTGAGCTCAATTTATAGACCCCGGTTGGCCTCCAGCGTTGCAACGCCAAAGCCTTTAGCGTCGCGACGCCAGCACTTTTTGGCCGTGGCAGGCTGAGGTGATGACACGTGGAGATTCTGGATAAGGTGATAAGGTGACACATGGCAATGTGGTTGAAGCTCAATTATTGTGACATGTGGCAGATTCTGATTGGTCGGCTCAGATTCTTATCCACCACGTGTCGATTTTGGATAAGTGAGCCAATAATTGATGCTGACTTGGCGTTGACGTGGCGACACGTGGCAAAATGACTATCGGCACCATAGAATTGCGACACATGGCACGCTGTGATTGGTTGATGATGATGTGGCGATGACGTGGCATTTTGACTCGATCAATTGGTGATGTGGATGATGACGTGGCTGACAGGTGGAGTGACACGTGGCGACACGTGAAGATGGTGACTGTTGGCACCGTGGGATGATGACACGTGGCACAGCGCACGTTAGCAAATCGGCTGTGATGGTGACACGTGGCACGGCGCGTGTTAGCAAAGTAAAACTTCTCTGATTCTGACACGTTGACCTGGCGCACGTTAGCATAGACCCGATGCACGTTATGCGTCGCGACGCCGGAAATTACCAAAATGCCATTTTTTTTCCAATTTTCACTGTTTTGGCCCAAATCACCTCCATGATGTCCTGAAACTTTATTTATCTACAAAATAACACAAAACACATCAAAATAATTAACAAAACGCAAGAAACTATACAAAATATTAAGTTAAATGAGTGGAAAATAATGATATAATTACCACTCATCACACCCCCAAACCTAACATTTTGCTAGTCCACGAGCAAAACATAGAATAAAATAACATAAACATCTTTAAAATAAAATTTAACTAAGCCACTTTCGTAGGGATCACGGTTGCATTTAGCGTATGCAACAAGCCTTTAAACCCCTAGGTGTCCCTAGTGGACGAGTTTAGTCTCGTGAGGGTTTACAGCAATGATACCCACAAATATTTTACAAAAGTAAAAGGGTAGTGAAACTAATGCACACAAAAGCAAAAAGACAAGCGAAAAGAGAATAAAGAAGTTAGTGACTAATCAGGTGAAACTTCTACTCCAAGTTACTAGTTGTTTTCTTTCTTTCTAAATTACTGAATAAGTAAATTCTCCGATTATATTTACCATTCTCCATATATATAGCCAACAAAATATTAAACAACTCATTTTTGCCCACAAGAGTCATAAGTGCAGTTGATAAGAGAATAATATTTTTGTCCTAAAGTTTTATCGGAATTCACACCTTTTTGTAGCAATGAAATAATTTTTCTGATTTTTCTGATTTTTTTCTTTGATTTTTGAAATTTTTTTTATTTATATACAATATCTTTCATCTATGTAGCGAGTGTTGGGTCGGTGGCTCCCAAACCAGTTGGCTTTAGGGCACCAGGTGTTAAGACACCCCTGCAGACTTAATTACTCAGACTTCAAATATATATATTTTTTGCAACATCCTTGATCCATGTAGCAAGCTTTGGGCCAGTGACTCCCAAACCAGTTGGTTTTAGGGCACTAGGTGTTAAGACACCCCTACGGACTTAATAACTCGGATCTCAGATTTTTTGTTTACTCCATCACTTATTGAGATGCTTCCTCCAATAAACTATAGCACTGAATATTACAAACTTTTCAATTTTAGCTCATGTCCGTATGTTACAATGCATGTTAATAATATCTACTAACTGAGCATATGAAGATCCATTTTAGTCAGTTTTATGGAGAATTTACAAATTAAATAATTCAAAATGAAATAAACAAAAACTAATTTGCTTCAAAATGGTTTAAGATACGTCTCAATAGTGAAAACTCCTTACTCAGCTATCTCTTACTAATTTCACATTTTTAGTCAAAATAAAAAAAAAACACAAAAACACAAAATATTTTTGTAATTTTTGAAACTTTTTCAAAAAAAAATTTGGACTAAAAATAAAAACAACACACAAACTAAAAACAAGGTACTGATCAACTAATTTCCTCCCCCGAACCTAAATGAGACATTCTCCCCAATGTCTTAAACAGTAGAAGAAGAGTTTAGAAGATAGTACCTGGTTAGCTGAAATTCTACACGAAAAGTTAAAGGTTAAGATCCAGATTAATCCGACGCCTCTTACCACGATCGTCCTCGGACCGATTTATTTTTGAAGGGATATGGTCAACTTGAGGTTCATAGGCTAAGATTTGGTCAATTAGATCCGGAGCAGTTCTGGCAGTAAAGAGGGGTTCTTTTAAAGGTTTTAACACGAACCCATTTCTCCGGGCATCATCAAGAAACACACAAAGAAAATCATAAAATCCATCAAAATTAAACAGCCTTATTGGTTTCTGGTGTATGTTCAGGTTCGCCCAAGATAACACTATAAAAATTTCCTCCAATGTGCCCAAGCCACCTGGCAAAGCGATAAAAGCATCAGCACGATTAATCATTTCTACCAATCGTTCAGACATACCTAACATGATCAGTTCCTCTCCGTTTGATGGTTCAATAAGATTTTTCTCTGCCAAGGGTTTTGGGATGATTCCCAAAACGTGACTGCCTCCCTCCTGTACAGCCTTTGAAATGATCCCCATTAGTCCAAGATTGCCTCCGCCATATACTAAGTGCATATTCCTTGCAGCTAAGACTCGACCCAATTCCTGTGCTGCCTCTACGTATTGTGGCTTAGTACCAACACTAGTACCGCAAAACACACAGATGTTTTCAACTCGTCTTCTTGAAGTGGCTTCCATTTTTTACTCTGGATGTCTTCAAAAGTGCAATGATGAGTTGAATTTATAGAACCTGAAAAAGGTGAGTAATATTAGCACTAGTATCTTCCAGAGGACGTTTGTTAGCTAAACAACAAAAGAAATCGTGAAATGTCAAAAAGTCTGGATCCTGTCTATTGTTGCTCGCCATGCGGTTTTTCTAAGAGGAATACTGATATCCAGTGGTAAGTGGGAGGATAGTAAAACTCGATGAAAAATCGGAGTAATACTATTCCTAGCACCAAATCTTAATGGAACATAAATAGTTTATCAAGGATGAAACTATACCATTAATATTCGTATACACAAGAATCGCGTAGTCGGAGAGAGTCAGAAAACAACCTGGGGTATGGGTTTCTGATCTCACCTCATAAAGATGTCAATCTTATTGAGGTATACCAACTGACTACGTACAAGGAAGTGATACAAGGTATCGACTCCCTATTATGACAAAGTGGCATGAATCCGAAATGGATTCCATGTATATCAACTTACTTTGGGTACTAGTTGATGTACCGCAAGGCATTGTGCCTATTGGTACTATATAAGTCTTCAAGGAAGACGTACATGGATGGCAACATACCAACGTACTAAGCTAGGCTTGTAGCGGAAAGGTATCGTTATCAACATTGTGTTGATTACGACTCAACATTTTAACTGTTGCCATGGTAAATCTATTTGGATTATGCTTGCTAAAGCTGCATGTTTCATTTATGAAATATGTCAGCTTAACGGAAAATCATTTTCCTGAAAAAGAAACCTTTTGGAGGATGTTTACAACATCCTGGCAGTTTTGTCGTACCATAACAAGCAAACAAGGTTTGCAGGTTATTCGATCCATGTTTGGATTGAAGCAAGCATTAGATTATTGGAATTATCATTTTGATGTATACATAATAGTTTATGATTTAATTCAAAACGGAAATGGTTCTTGTGTATATAAGGGGGTTAGTGGGACCGCACTGACAGTGGCTTGTCCTACATAAAATAATGATAATACGTCATTTCTTGGAAATGATATTCCCATAAATAACTATCGGCGAAAGCTTGGCTTTCGAAAACTCTCCAAGAACTCGTACATTGAAAAATGTACGCGACCTGGTGTCTCATATGCTTTGAGTATATGGATTCACAAACAGGCCAATCCGAGTGATAGTCACTGGATTGATGTTAAGAACATCCGTTAGTATCTTAGAGAACTAATGATGCTGTCTTATCTGTGGAGAATGAGAACTTGAAGTGACTGGGATCACTACTGCAAGTTTCCTAAACCGATAAAACGACTATAAGTCGCAAACGGACTATACAGTTTGAATAACGGAACAGTGAGCTGGAAATCTTCCAAGCAAGATACTGTTACTGAATAAACAACAAATGCAGGTTATTGCTGCAGCTGAGGCGGCAATAGAAGCCTTCTGGGTCGATAAATAAATCTAATTAGATTATATATATATTCAGTTAGCAGCTGAGCTAGACATCAGCACAAGCTAAAGAATTAATGGTCTCATCAACGATCCAGATATATACTTCGATATTCATCTGATTCATTCGGATCATACATCATGGCGATGTGATGATAGAATAAATCGCATTAGATGATAATCATGCAAATCCGCTGACGAAAATATTTCTCAGCAATTTGAGCCAACCGTACATAGTTCGGGTGTAAGACACTCGAGTGACTGGCTATAGGCCAAGTGGGAGATTGTTGGACAATTATGACCCATAGCGTCACTATTTGTACAGATCATTGTGTTATTGTACAAATTAACTATGTGATAAAAGAGATTGCACTCTTATCATTTGTGATTAGATCACCTAGATGTATAAATGAAAGGAGGTCCCTATGATTTGTTTCTGGACAGAGAATGATATGAGACAGTATCAGTCCACGAAGGATAAATCATTAAATATCCCTAGTCAGAGTATTATCGAGATTGGACATCGATAAATACGTAAAAGACTAGTATTACACTTATGCGCGTTGTGAGGGCACAACGACATAGTTCTCATATATTTGGCTATAGGATACTCATGCAAGTGTAATAGGAGGTTGTGTTTCACCGATGGTACGGGAAACAGCTTCACTCTGGATAACCCACTCGGAATTCCATTGGTAATATGACTATGTGTCTATGAAAGTCCAAAATCAGGGTAGGTGTATTTAGTCTTAACTTGAGACTTGCATCGCTAATACTTGCGACAATCAATATACTTTGGTTGAGGTCGTCTAGGGCTTTAACAGGTTCTTTGGACGACAATGCTGGGTATATTGAGAATCGTAATGTGTTGGGTGTGATGTCAAGATGGAAGTGTCACTCTAGTCATATGGAGATGATGGTCATGTGGGATACGGGACTGGTTCTCTTAAATGCTGCAGCTATCGGGATAAAATGACAAGGTCATGTTTATCCGATTATAGAGACTAGTCACTAGACATCCGACATGTGCTTCGTACGGGGCAGACAGAATTCCAGCCCCACGCCTAGCACGTGATCATCTGATACTGGACAGAAATACGCAATACTACGTATACTACGCCTGATACAGATCATTTATTCCTGTAAGGATGTTTCCGGAGAATTGGGTAGGCATGGCGCTTTTCTAGAGGCCAACTTTGTCTTGTAAATCGGTATAAATGTAGTACGAGGTACTTACGTGTTTGGATAGTCCGACGACCGAATTACTGCCAACATATCTGGGGATCTCATGGGTCGCTTCCCAAAGATTCACCGATGACGTATAACTCGCCTCTAAATTAATCCGGGATTAATTAGAAGAGAGAGAAATTTAATCTGAGATTAATTGCGGAGATATTTTATCTGGGATAAAATATCATTTAAAGAGAGATAACATTTAATTTGGAATTAATCGAGAAATTAATATATTTGATATATTAAACGAAATGGATTTCGACGCGGAATTAAAATTAGATTTTAATTCGGGCGAACGAATTAATTTAGAATTAATTCGTTAGCGACGTGAATAGTGATTTCACTAGGCGTAATCATTTAATTATGACGCAACGGAAAATTCGTTAATTTGGAATTAGCGAACCCGAGCCCGAGATTATTTGCGAGCGCATTCGCATTTCGAATTCGAGTACGGCACGCAAGTCAAATCAAGCGTCAAATCACTAGTCGCAACTAGCGTCACATCATTCGTCAATCAAGTGATGGATGTCTTTCACTTTGAGTGATTGACGTAAGTCACTATTCATGATTGATTGATTGATGTGAGGTGATATGAGTGGTTGGTGCCATTTATGGCTTTAATGGTTTGCTTTTTGAAAGCCAAATTCAAGTGAAATGCATTTGAAATTCAAATGTGTGTATATATTACACAAATTTCACAAACCAAAATCTCTCCTTCTCTCTCTTTCTCTCTAAAACTCACGCCCAAGGGGCTGAAATGAGCTCACCGTTTTCTCCAAAAAATCGTGACAGTGGGAAGCAATGAGTGTGGATTTTGTGGCAAAATCACAAGTGCTAGCACACTTACGAGACATGAGAAGGTGATAAGGAAGTCCACCCATGAGCCGGGAACAGTTCGATGAAGCTTGGAGCTTGACGAAGGACCAAATCGAGCCAAAACCAGTGAAGCAAAACTGCTCACTGCCGAATGCAGTGAAGGAGGAAGAAAATGTTTTTGTTGCCTCCGCGTCGCTCAACCGATCGATGTGAGTATTCCGAAACTTCTTCGATGTGTATTCACACATTATTCATGCTTATTATTGATCTTGGGACCTTAATAGAAAACAATAGGACATATCGGTAGGTTCCTTGAAATTTTGACATGAGACTTAGTTTATGTTCCACCTCGAACACCTTTTAGTAATCAGTCCGTAACTTTTTCGTACGATCTCTGATTTTTATGAATTTTATTTCGCCGGAACTCTAAGACCGAGAGCTACAACTTTCAAGTTGGGTAATATTCTAAATTCGAACCCGAAATAAGTCAAAAATCGCTAATTCAGTGACTGCTATAGTAATTTCGGGATTTGTCTTGAAAAGATGAGGTGGCTTAATCCTAACCATCCAAATCCAGCACAAAAATCAGCCCCCATCCTCTATAAATAGGAAATTTTTTCTCTCATTCCAAAAAAGTGGAAATTGGGTAGAGGAAGGAAGAAAAAACGTGAGACAATGGAAAGGGAAGAAGAGAAGAAAAAAAGAAGAAGAAAAGAAGAAAAGAAAGAAAATAGAGAAGAAATGAGAAAAGCAAAGAAAGAAGATGAGCATCAATTGAAGGCTAAGAGATTGAAGAAAAGCAAGAAGAAGAAGGTAAGAAACTTGACCCAAAACTTTGTTTGTTTGAATTTTGAAAGATTAAAGAATAAAGATGTTGGCATGATAAGGATTGTATATTGGTGATTGATAAGTAAAGAAATGATTGTTGAGTTTAATACCCAATTTGGAAAATTTTAAAGGTTTAGTTAAAAACAAGAAGTGTGAGGTTAAGAATTATTTGGGGGGTGATATATTGGTTTAGAATATATGGAATTAAAGTTTAATGGAATTGTTTGTATGAAGATATTGATATAGAGGTATTGAGGATGCATTGAGTAAGATAGACTTGAGAACGCAAGTTCAAAAACCTGGAAATCAGGTGCACATCGTGACACCAATGGCCAGCGTCGCGACACATCTGGAAATTAAGACAGAATCATTTCTGGAATGTGCGCTCGCGATACGCAAACACCTTGCATCGCGACGCGAGATCATAATTTTCCTCAAATCAATTTTTAATTTCATTCCAGTTCCACCCAGCGTGGTAGAGGCCCACCATAATGGGGTCTTGTATCAGTTCAGGAATACACAGTAACAACCATGATAGAAGGATGATATGCGGGTTTGAAATAATAATAAGTGCTTGAGTGGATAAATTTAGTTTAATTCGAATATGTTCCCTGGCCCAATTCGAATCAAAGTTGTTCAATCATAGATCGTTTTTGAAACCATAGTTTCCTTAGCAAAGCGAAGTAATTGTTAGGGATATGCCCATACCCAACTTGTGGATGGGCTATATGTACATGTATTTGTAATATTTTCATTAATTAATAAAATGGCAATCTTTATTATACGTGTCTTACATAACTTATATGAATCATCAAACACTGTAATAAAGCCCTTGGAGTAATAGATGATGGCTTCCACGCCTTATGAGAATCATTACTCTTAACGTTCCTAGTCATAGTTTTGTGAATAATCTGGGCGTTCACAAAGCGGAGAGACTAGCATGATGATATGATCCGCCCTTAAGTGGGGTAGCCGATCTCATAGGCTACTAGCGGAGATCCGTCCGCTTGGTGTATCACATGGATGCATGAGTTGCTCGTGTCCATCGAACTGACCGCCGAAAGTTTTCACATGGAGTGTTTATCCCATGTGTCTGTGAGAACTTTCATGTATCGATTGTATGACTAGTCCTTAGACTTGAGGTCTTTACAATCTTATGTGTGGATCAAATAACTTTGACATTCTCCTTCCCCGGTTCAAAAGATCCGGTCATAAGGGTATGATTGGGTCATTTGTTGAAACACATGAAGTTTGTAAAGATACAACAGAGAATCGCCACTCTCGGATAATATTTTCTTATAAGAGTAGTATTCCAGTTCGCGGGTTGATATGTGTGATCAGTGCTTGAGACTGTGGCCGCAGCGGAAGAATCATGTGAGATTCTTGGGTTAGCACGATTCATGACACTATCAACATCATACCTTTGACTATATGGGTAGACATTTCCATACCCTAGGTCAAACGTGGGGATACAGTGAGGCGAGGGACCGTATCATATGTAAATCGCATACAGAATGGGTATATATATCTTTCTTTCTCATTTGGGGCCTTGGCATGTTGCTAGATGTCAACCTTGGTCATTGAAATCGAACGACCATCTGATCGGAGGATAATTTATGTTCGATTAAATTATCACGATTCATTTCATGTCCAACTTGAGGGGAACCCAAAAGGTCACACACAACAAAGTCGAAATCAATGGTTAACAGTGCACAGTACAAATTTAACAGCATATATGATTGTTGTAGGAATTGTTCATAAATGGTTCAATGTGTTTAATTATTGAACAAATCATTTATGAGGTTCCATAGTGGCTTAGGGATTGGTGAATGACGATAGGGGCACTTTGGGAATTGGAATAAATAAATAAATAAATACAAAACATGAATAGTAATTTTTTTATTTGTTATTTGTTTTAATTCCAATTCGGCCCAAACTCTTATTAGGGTTTTATAATCTCATTAAACCACTAAATTAAGATCAATGGCTAAGATTAAATTAGCATTTATCCCACATCAGATTCTTAATTAATTTTGTTGTCTTTGGAGCACCTATATAAACCCAAAGAATTCTTTACAAATTTTTGCACCAACCTTTCATATCTTGGGTTTATATAAGTGAGCAACTCTAAAGTTTAAGAGTAAGCCACTGATTTTGAGGATCCTTAAGTCTAATTGACTAGAGGAACCTCGAGTTAAAAGTTTTGAGGTATTTGCCTAGGCTAGCACCAAGGGCAAAATACCCGTGCACTCAAGGCGTAGTCTTGCCGTTGAGTTTTGGCTTTGGTGTGTGCACCTTTGGAGGCCACACACTTGGGTGGCTCTTTGGAACGTGGAAGAGCTTGCTGAGTTCGAGAAAAGCTTGTAGATTGGAGGGAGGACTGGAGGAGTCTTCGGTTCAAGTAAGTCTTTTTTTCTTTCTTTATTTTAATTAGAGTTCTTATGATAGTTAGCATGTTTAGGTTTATGTTCTTTGCATGTTTTATGAGTTTTTATGCTTAGAATATATAGTAACATGCCTAGGCTTGTAGAATAATCAAAACAAATGGGTCTTGGGCAAAGGGATAGCGGCATCATAATTTGATTTTTTCTTGATTTTCCGCTGCGCACTCGCGGCCGCTTCCCAACAGTGGTATCAGAGCGCCGTTTTTGTTTTGATTAGTTCTCTCTCATTTGAACTCGAAATTGGGTGTGTAAAAGCTCGTTGGAAAGCTAACACCCTGAACTTAATTTTAGGCACAAGTTTTGCATGATTTGGTTAAGATTTGAATTGTGAAATTGCATTTAAAGTTCACGCATCTGTAAAAAAAAAGTGAATAGTAAATTTATTTGAATAAAATAAAATGCAATATCATAATTAAATATTAATCAAAGTTATTTAATGCCTAAAATAATTCCAACATATTAAAACTCATATGCTTGATGATTCTATGTATGATTAGAATTGGCATGATTATTTTAGGGTGCAAGCATCTAGAGACTTTCTAAGAAATAAAGAGTGTATTGTTTATCCCTTAGCTAAGTAATTATTCCGTGATGAACTTAGAGATTTATTACCTTTAAGGTTAATAAATATAAATCACTTGTTTATAATAAAAGACATTATAAAAGATACAAGTGGGTTGGACCAAGAGGTTAATAAAACTTTCCAAACTAAAGTTAATTTAACCAAAGGTATTAATAGAGTTAGATAATGATTTGGTGTCTTCCTTCACTCACTACCTTTTTATAGCCAAAAGGAAAAGCTGTGAAGACATCTAGATAATCATTTACTCAAAGCTTACCTTAAAGCATATTTAAAGTGTTGGACTAATTTGGAGGATCTATTGTTTATTCCTGTCACCAAGGCAATAAGAGCCTAAGAGGTAAGGGTATTTAAGAGAGTTCGCTCCACCCTCCCTCTGGGGAATTTTCAATGGAGGAATCCATTTGACAGTTATTCACTTAAACTTGCTAAAATCCTCAATAATAATTTAAGTCTAAAATTTGCCTCCCATTGTAAAGTATAGACCCAAATGGCTTAAACCGTATTGGCAGGACTAGGCTTTACCAGACTGACCAATACCAATTTGTCCCTAAATCGTACTATTGACAATGGTTTGACTTTTCTGAGTCATAAGACGCAGCGACCCTTAGGCGTGGTCTTATAACTTAGTGGCAAAGATTGGGTGTCCACAAGGACTAGCATAAGCTATGGCATGTTTGATTGCCCAACCCAATGATCAAGGAATTGTGATTTATATCATAAATTGGTTGGGAACCTACCTAATTATCGTATTTTATAACGACCGGCCCTAGTCGGAGTTATGAAATGATGATAATGGGATCCTTGCCCACAAGAAATCCATCATATTGGGGTTGATGCGATTTGCTTAAAATTTTAAAACAATTGAGTGGGAAAACTTCATAATATTAAAAGCCCATGTTATTATGAAACATTAATGAAAACATATCCTAATTTTAACATTCTCTCTTAACAGGTGGGTTAAAATATTTCACAAACATTCAAATGGAAAACAGAGTATCACTTCGTTCCATCCTTGATGAGCATAAGCTCAAAGGGGACAACTACAATGACTGGTTTAGAAACCTTAAAATTGTCTTACGACAAGAAAAGATTTTCTATGTTCTTGAAAGACCATTTCCCCTGAACCCGCAGAAGATGCTGACCAAAATACATTTGATGCTTGGAAGAAACACGTCGATGATGATGAGCAAGCAGTTTGCATAATGCTTGGCTCTATGTCGGACGAACTTCAGAAAGCTCACGAAGATATGGATGCTCAAACCATCATCTTTCACTTGAAGGAGTTGTATGCAACTTCCGTTCATACCGTGAGATTCCAAGTGTCATGTGCCTTATTCCAAACAAGGTATAAGGAAGGATCTGTTAGTGGACATGTGCTTAAGATGATTGGCCACATTGAAAAATTGGCCAACCTCGGGTTCATCATGGATCATGAGATAGGTCACGATCTAATTCTTCAGTCCTTACCAAAAGACTTCTCTTCTCTAACTTTATTATGCAGTTTCATCTGTCTGATAAAGAAGCTACTTTAGCACAATCTGATAAAGCAAGCAGAGAAGGACTTGAAACCGGAGCTTAAAACCTCCGTCATGCTTACGGGTACGGACCTGAAGCCACGAGGCCCAAAGAAAAATAAGGGCAAGGCCAAGGCTCCAGATCACCTAAAGCCCAATGGTAAGGTGGAGAAGAAAAATGGAAAGGGGAAATGTTTCTTTTGTGGAAAGAAGGTCATTGGAAGAAAGACTGCAGATCCTTGAAAGCCAAGGAAGCTAGGGAAGCCCAAGAGGCCAAGAAGCCCAATGCTTCAGGTATGTTGTATATGATTGAACTATATTCTCAAAACTCTGAACCTTCTACTTGGGTGCTTGACACCGGTTGTGGGACTCACTTGTGTAACAATGTGCAGGGCCTGAGAAACAGTAGGAGACTCCGTCATGGGGAGGTTGACTTACGCATGGGTAATGGAGCAAAACTGGCTGCATTGTGCGTGGGGACTTATTCATTAGTTTTGCCGAATGGTTTAGTTTTAGACTTAGAAGATTGTGTTTATGTACCTTCTCTAGTAAAGAACATCATTTCAATTTCTTCTTTATGTAATAAAGGCTTTTCATGCCTAATAAGTTGTAATGAATGTTCTATTTATTTCAATGAAATAAAATATGGATATGGTATTTTGAATAATGGTATCTATGTCTTACAAACTAACAAAGAATGTTCAACCTCTAATATATACAACGTTAACTTGAATAATCTCAATGAAACAAGATTAACGAAGCTACATAAGGATGGGTATTTCAGACCCTTCAAATATGAACCTTATGGAACTTGTGAGTCTTGTTTACTTGGTAAAATGACCAAATTACCCTTCAAAGGTAAAAAACAGCGTGCAGCGGAGACATTAGAACTCATACACTCTGATGTATGCGGACCAATGTCAGTCACCGCTAGAGGTGGATTCTCCTACTTCATTACCTTTATCGATGATCACTCGCGATATGGGTATGTACCTTATGCGGTACAAATCTGAAGCCTTTGAGAAATTCAAAGACTTCAAAGCTGAAGTAGAAAACCAGCTTAATAAAAGTATTAAGTCACTAAGGTCTGACCGAGGTGGTGAATACTTAAGCAACGAATTTCAAGATTACTTGAGAGAAAATGGCATTGTTTCCCAGTGGACTCCTCCGGGAACTCCACAGCATAATGGGGTCTCCGAAAGGAGAAATCGGACATTATTAGATATGGTCCGATCAATGATGCCAGACAGACGGATCTACCTCTTTCATTTTGGGGTCTTGCTTTAGAAACTGCAACACTACTACTAAACCAAGTTCCTTCCAAGACTGTTAGTCAAACACCATATGAGTTATGGTCTGGGAAACGTCCTAGTCTTAGTTATCTAAAAGTTTGGGGATGTGACGCATATATCAAGCTCACACAAACTAACAAATTGGATGATAGGGCAGTTAAATGTAAGTTTGTAGGATATGCCTTGAACTCAAGAGCATACGTGTTCTACGTCCCAAATGAACAAAGAACATTTGTCTCACAAAATGCTAAATTTCTAGAGAATGAATTCCTTCTCAAGAAATAGTGGGAGTAGACTTGACCTCGATAAGGTACGAGAAGAACAAACTAACATAGAACTAAACCCCAGGCCCCTCAAAAGGGCAGCGACGGAACAACCACAAGGTTATGAACTTAGAAGGTCTGGTAGGGAAAGATATGAGCCTGAAAGATATGGTTTCCATATTGATGAGGAACATGATCAGGTCATGATAATGACGATCCCACCAGTTATGACGAAGCAATGCGTGACATTGATTCAGTCAAGTGGCTTGAGGCCATGAAATCCGAAATAGACTCTATGTATCAGAATCAATCAAGTCTGGGACTTGGTGGATGCACCTGAAGGGATAAAACCCATAGGCTGCAAGTGGATTTACAAGCGTAAAACTGATGCAGAAGGCAACATCCAAACCTATAAGGCTAGGTTGGTGGCGAAAGGTTATAGACAAATCCAAGGAATTGACTATGACGAAACCTTCTCGCCTGTTGCAATGATAAAGTCCATTCGAATTTTACTGGCACTAGCTGCACACTTTGATTATGAGATTTGGCAGATGGATGTCAAAACAGCTTTCCTTAATGGGAACCTCGTAGAGGAAGTCTATATGACACAACCTGAGGGGTTTGCATCTAAGGATGATCATAATAAAGTATGCAAGCTTAAACGATCCATTTATGGACTCAAGCAAGCCTCCAGAAGTTGGAATATACGATTTGATGAGACAATCAAAGAATTTGACTTCATCAAAAATGTAGACGAGCCTTGTGTTACAGGAAAAGTAGTGGGAGTGTTGTTGTATTTCTTGTATTATATGTCGATGACATATTAATCATCGGGAATGATATTCCCATGATGCAAGCCACCAAGCAATGGTTATCTCAGAATTTCTCCATGAAAGATTTGGAGAAGCAGCCTACATCCTCGGCATTAAGATCTACCGTAATAGATCTAAGAGGTTGTTAGGACTTTCTCAATCTACGTACATAGATAAAGTTTTGAAAAGATTCAAAATGGAAGATTCCAAAAGAGGTAATTTACCTACTTGTCATGGAATCAAATTATCTAAGGAGCAATGTCCACATACTCCTTCAGATAGAGAGCGTATGAGTAGGATCCCTTATGCTTCAGCAATAGATCGATCATGTACGCCATGCTATGTACAAGACCTGATGTCTCTTATGCTCTTAGCATAACGAGCAGGTATCAGGCAAATCCTGGTGAGCAACACTGGGCAGCTGTCAAAACAATCCTCAAGTATCTGAGAAGAACTAAGGATGTGTTCTTGACATACGGAGATTGTTCTGAGATGAAAGTCATTGGTTACTGTGATGCGAGCTTTCAGACGACGATAGGGATGACAGCAGATCGCAAACATGATATCTGTTTACTTTGAATGGCGGAGCTGTCAGTTGGAAAAGCTCAAAGCAGTCAACTACAGCGGACTCCACCACTGAAGCCGAGTATATTGCAGCATCTGAGGCAGCTAAAGAAGCAGTCTGGATAAAGAAGTTCATCACGGAGCTGGAAGTGCTTCCCGCGATAAAGAATGGTGTCACGATGTACTGTGACAACACGGGCGCCATTGCTCAATCAAAGGAACCAAGGTCCCACCAGAAATCCAAGCATGTACTCAGGCGATTTCATCTCATCAGGAGATTGTTGAGAGAAAAAGAAGTTATTATAGAGAAAATACCCACAGAAGATAATCTTGCAGATTCTCTGACTAAAGGGCTGACTCAACAAAAGCATGATAGGCACACCCAGAGTATGGTGTCCAGATTCATACTAGTTGGCTATAGTGCAAGTGGGAGATTGTTAGGGATATGCCCTATACCCAACTTGTGGATGGGCTATATGTACATGTATTTGTAATATTTTCATTAATTAATAAAATGACAATCTTTATTATACGTGTCTTACATAACTTATATGAATCATCAAACACTGTAATAAAGCCCTTGGAGTAATAAGATGATGGCTTCCACACCTTATGAGAATCATTACTCTTAAACGTTCCTAGTCATAGTTTTGTGAATAATCTGGGCGTTCACAAAGCGGAGAGACTAGCATGATGATATGATCCGCCCTTAAGTGGGGTAGCCGATCTCATAGGCTACTAGCGGAGATCCGTCCGCTTGGTGTATCACATGGATGCATGAGTTGCTCGTGTCCATCGAACTGACCGCCGAAAGTTTTCACATGGAGTGTTTATCCCATGTGTCTGTGAGAACTTTCATGTATCGATTGTATGACTAGTCCTTAGACTTGAGGTCTTTACAATCTTATGTGTGGATCAAATAACTTTGACATTCTCCTTCCCCGGTTCAAAAGATCCGGTCATAAGGGTATGATTGGGTCATTTGTTGAAACACATGAAGTTTGTAAAGATACAACAGAGAATCGCCACTCTCTCGGATAATATTTTCTTATAAGAGTAGTATTCCAGTTCGCGGGTTGATATGTGTGATCAGTGCTTGAGACTGTGGCCGCAGCGGAAGAATCATGTGAGATTCTTGGGTTAGCACGATTCATGACACTATCAACATCATACCTTTGACTATATGGGTAGACACTTTCCATACCCTAGGTCAAACGGTGGGGATACAGTGAGGCGAGGGACCGTATCATATGTAAATCGCATACAGAATGGGTATATATATCTTTCCTTCTCATTTGGGGGCCTTGGCATGTTGCTAGATGTCAACCTTGGTCATTGAAATCGAACGACCATCTGATCGGAGGATAATTTATGTTCGATTAAATTATCACGATTCATTTCATGTCCAACTTGAGGGGAACCCAAAAGGTCACACACACAACAAGTCGAAATCAATGGTTAACAGTGCACAGTACAAATTTAACAGCATATATGATTGCTGTAGGAATTGTTCATAAATGGTTCAATGTGTTTAATTATTGAACAGATCATTTATGAGGTTCCATAGTGGCTTAGGGATTGGTGAATGACGATAGAGGCACTTTGGGAATTGGAATAAATAAATAAATAACATGAATAGTAATTTTTTTATTTGTTATTTGTTTTGAATTCCAATTCGGCCCAAACTCTTATTAGGGTTTTATAATCTCATTAAACCACTAAATAAGATCCAATGGCTAAGATTAAATTAGCATTTATCCCACATCGGATTCTTAATTAATTTTGTTGTCTTTTGAGCACCTATATAAACCCAATGAATTCTTTACAAATTTTTGCACCAAACCTTTCATATCTTGGGTTTATATAAGTGAGCAACTCTAAAGTTAAGAGTAAGCCACTGATTTTGAGGATCCTTAAGTCTAATTGACTAGAGGAACCTCGAGTTAAAAGTTTTGAGGTATTTGCCTAGGCTAGCACAAAGGGTAAATACCCGTGCACTCAAGGCGTAGTCTTGCCGTTGAGTTTTGGCTTTGGTGTGTGCACCTTTGGAGGCCACACACTTGGGTGGCTCTTTGGAACGTGGAAGAGCTTGCTGAGTTCGAGAAAAGCTTGTAGATTGGAGGGAGGACTGGAGGAGTCTTCGGTTCAAGTAAGTCTTTTTTTCTTTCTTTAATTAATTAGAGTTCTTATGATAGTTAGCATGTTTAGGTTTATGTTCTTTGCATGTTTTATGAGTTTTTATGCTTAGAATATATAGTAACATGCCTAGACTTGTAGAATAATCAGAACAAATGGGTCTTGGGCAAAGGGATAGCGGCATCATAATATGATTTTTTCTTGATTTTCCGCTGCGCACTTGCGGCCGCTTCCCAACAGTAATGCCAGCCAGATTCCAAACCAGTGAGTGGACTGCTTTTTAAAGTACTTTTATAATGTATTTTTTTACAAATCAAACTTATTTTTACGCTTTTAGCGCGTTAGTTGATTTTTACTACATTTTTCATGAAATATTATATTTTAAGATATGTTTGAGAAAGAAAATTTTCCAAGTATGATTTTTGAGGCATGGGGAAAAACCCACCTCATATGTAACTTGTTACAGACATAGAATTGACGGATGACATGTGCACATGTAGAGGACTGGGGGGATGGCAATACGTAGCGCCCCCAGATCCTAGTTCAGGACTAGGGATGACAGATGCCCCTAGATCATAGTTTCAGAGCTTGGAGGGTAGCATAGATCTGCACCCCCAGTTCTAGTTCAGTGGCTTGGGGGATGACGATACATAATGCCCCATGACCACTAGTTTCAGGGACAAGAATGGTATGCTTTGGGGGACAGCGATAAATAACACCCCAAAGTCACGAATTTGCACTTCAATCTCTAGTTAGGCGTATGGGGGACAACAACACGTAACGTCCCCATACGTCAGGTTTTTAGAGACATAGACTAGTTTTCAGAAATAATTTTCAGATACAGATTTCAGAAATAGTTTCAGATACAGATTTCAGAAAAGATTTATAGAAAGGAAAGTTTTTCAGAAAAAATAGTTTTATAAGAGACTTTCAGAGAAGATAAGTTTTACAAAGAGAATTCAGACGAAATTTTTCAGAAAAGAATTCAGAGTTTCAGACAAGAAAAGAGTTTTCATATAAAGTTATTTCTTGAATTTTGATTTTAGAACCGAACATTTCCATAATAGTATTTCAGTTTTCATTTTAAATCGTCCACCCGCTTAGATCGTTCAAATGATCTAAAGCCCTCCCAGTGTTTTGTTTTGCGGGATCATGGAGGATGAGCTCGGGAGGATGGATCTTGATGGAAGTCACTAGAGGGTCACAGTCCACCATAGTGTGTATAGAGTTTCAGTTTTGTCAGTGTCAAAGTAAAAGATGTATGTCATGCACTGTATTGAATAAGTTATTGAAATGTGCTAATGTGTTTATTTTCTTAGTTGTAATGTGTAGTACTAATGAGTACACTATATGAGTATTTTAGATGCATTTCATGTTGTTGAGTCGAAGCAATGGTCCCTATGCATGAGAAAGTCATTTGAGATTAGTTCATTTAAGATGATTATAGACGATAGTCAGAGGCTCAAGGGAATAATACGACCTATTCCATGCCGGTAGCATCTCCCGGATTGGGGATGTTACATCTGACCCTAATGATTACAGACTATATTCTCCATGAATGAGAAACTCGTTCTTAATATCTCAAAGAAAACAAAGAACATGTTTCAAGACACATCCTATGGTCTATAGCATATTAAAATAGTTTGCAACAATTACGATTAAATTGATATCTTTTAATCATACATGATATAATATTTATTATGCCATCATCCTATGATGCATAAGATTGATTAGAAATTCTAATCAATTTCTCTTTCGACTAAGGAATCATCATTTACGAAAGATGAATACAATATATAAAAGACACACTAACTGTCAAACAATTATACTAACTGGCAAATAGTCATAGTAACTGTCACACAAATAGTTTTGTTGTGTCCTTTATTAGATCATATCTAATGCACGAGTAATTAGAGTATCTCACAAGTCTCTTAATTTTATATCATATATAAAACTTTATATCGAATATAATAAAGACTACTCCAACTGCTTTCACAGAGAAAAGAAGACTTAGATAAACCTTTGACCTCACAAACATCTCATTATTACATTAATAATGATAATGTCGTTAGGATATATAACATTAGAAAGAAATTTGTAAGCTCCCACTAACCCTACTATCACATATGTATTCTCTATGCTTTGATAAAATCAGACAATCTGATTGATATCAAAATTAGAGAACACATATTACCAGAAAGCTCATATGAGTCTACAATACACTCTATAAGCTAATATTTCAAACTACGATCTTAGCAGAATACAAACTCTAGGGCCATTCCAGAATGAACTTTTCAAACAATGAAATCACAATGGATCTTTTATCCGAAGAAACCATTCAGAAACGCCACTTTGCATTTCTAGCTAAAATATATAGTTTAATATTAACATTAACCAACATATCTTTAATTGTTTATTTAGTATGACTAGAGACAAGTCTCCTTATAATCTACGTTAGATTACTGAGTATAACATTCCTCAGTGTCATACTTTAAAGATCCAAACTTTAATAAACTCACTATGCTTTTACTGCGCAAACCATTTGCACATTTTATGAATGATTCATAAAGAAAGCTCAATCAAGTTCAAAACTTAATCGTAGTAAGCTTTGAAAATTTTTAGATCCATTGGTCTAATCTAAATTCTGGAATCGATATCAAATATCGCTCTCACTATAAGTTATAGGATAATTTTTTTCAATAAGAAAACAACAGCAGAACCATTAAGTATCAAATACTTCATAAATGATTCTGACATCCTATTCAACTTATACGGAAGATATCTTAGGGTCATTTCATCTTATTAATTTTTTAGTTCCATTTATAGCTTATCACTCTCACATTTGACTTCAATAAGTCAAGTCTTTTCTACAATGGTCAACATCTGATGTTACATACTAAGTAATAAAATAATTTTTATTACTCGGGATCATAGAAAAGATACTATATCAAATAGAATATAATATTCTATTAAATAGAATAAATGATAAACTCTTAACTTGTACCATCGAGGCGCGAGTACTTTCAGTTAAATAACCATTATACAAAAGAAATATTCAAATCTCAAACTTTTCAATATTCGAATTTTCTACTTATATATATCATATACGTAACTGTAAAAACTAATAGAACCTTAATTAAAAGGATGAATAACTGTTACTAGAGAATATCCCCAAGAGTATTGAAACTGATTCGGTAACATTCAATATGAAACAAATCAAATCATATAAGATTTGATTCCTCTCACTAACCAATTCCATCACGATGGAATCATAGAAGAATAATATTGAGTAAGAATCATATTTATTAAATAATCTTAGAACTAATTGCCATAAATTCATATATTTGATCGTATCAAACATTTTTGAATAATTCAAAGACTCACTATGAATTTTAAAGATACAATTTTCAAAACTTCAGATAGAATGTCTTTGAACTAGTCAAAATATTCTATCCGCGTTTCTTCAGAAACATGTAACTAAGTCATGACAACTCATTAACTAAGTTACAAAGTAAAGAAAACTACCTTAAGCAATTTACAATTCATTAAACTTCATACATCTAATATATCGGTTTAATAAATCTTATGCTCCAATGACAATCATTGGTTAAATGAGATTTAATCACATTCCCAAATATAATATTCTTTAAATAGAAAATGATATGTGGTGTGATCTCATATCAGACTATCATTTACCATACAGAATAAGCATCTAATGCTTAAGTGATAAAATCTCATAAAGAATTGTTCCAAGTCATTTATTTAACCGAATACTTTTTTTAATGTTTTATCTCAAGATTAGTGACATTACTATTCGTGTTAAAATATGCAACAAATGTTTATAAAGAACAAGTAACCATCAAATTGTCGCAAGTTCCAATATCAAATATCAAAACAATTATTAAACAATATTTTAAATAACTAGACAAGAGATCTAGTATCCAATACCTATAGTTATCGTGTTGTGAGAATCAATATTTTCTACATACAACTATACATATCTTATTTCTTCAGCTTTATGATTTGCCTTCAACTATTCACAACAATTGTAAATAATTAATTAGCAAACAATGTCAGACACATTACCTCTAAGGCTCACTAAAGCCAAGAAACGTCATTATCAGATAAACAAATACTTAATGAGGTTTTCTTAATGCCAGTAAAGAATCTCGAGACATGAACCAATTCATGTCAATCTTTACTGCACAAGAAACTATTTTCTCTAGATAATTATATCCTAAAACAGATATCTTTTTAGATTACCTATCGTGACTTAGTAACTAAGTCACTAAGCATATTGATTTTCCAAGAAAATTGGAACAACAGTTCCCGAAGATTTAGACTAATCTAATTATATCCATGTCTATTGATATCTAGAACATATTCTAGAAAACTGAAACCATAAGTCAGGTCAGAAAACATATATAAATAATATGCATGCAGTGGATTATAAGTTTAATTCTGTATACACAATGGAATAAAGAAAACATAAGCGACAATTTTCATAATATTACACACTGCCTTAGTTATGGATTTTTGACCCAGCAGTGCCTCCCACTACTTTACGTAATTCCATAATCCCCAATGGAATACGAGAATGCAATAATTAAATTAAATTAGTGAGAAGTGGACCCCATGAATATATTTCGACTCACAGCTTTGACACGTTCTCACCTACATATATTCATAGGTAGACAACTCATTGTCAATTACATTCACTGTGACTCCTGATTTTTTTTGGTCTTGACCGTTTCTCATTGTGACAGCTTTAGCACGTTCACATGAGGCATATCAAGACTTCACTTGTCAATGACAAACTCAAGCTACCGATGTAGTCCTGACAGCTTTGGCACGTTTAGGAATCCACCTTCACTTGAATTTGTCTCTTATCATATAAGTTTTACCGACACAAATGAACTATTATCAGCCATAACTGCACAGCTTTGGCACGATACAACTATAGCATCAGGAAAAAATTTGCATCTGTATTGACAAGGCGGACTAAGAAATAAGTATTCCTAATACTAGTCACTTTAATGCCTTATTTAACAAGGATTTTCCTCAAAGTGTCATACACCTTATATAATCAAATTAAATAACACATGTATGCATAAAGTAAAGATTAGACCTGCTCTGATACCAATTTTTTTGGGATTTTAACGGGATTCTCGAGTAAGGCAGTGGAACGCGGAAAAATAAATTTTTTCCGATTTCAATAATTTTTCTTGGGTAATTAAAATAAACTAATTTATTCTAATTACTCATTACTCAATACTTAAGAATTTCAGTTTTTACCCAAAAATTAGAATTTCTACTAATTACCGTGAGACCCCCAAATATTTGCATTTTGATCATTTTAGTCTTAATTTGTCAAATACAAATTTAGGTGATTCCAAATCACTACCAAAATGATTTAGACATGTCATATACATCAAAATACATATAGCAACTGAAAATCTATATTTTCTTCAAATTGCCGAATAGCCCATAAACTTTGTATTTTGATTATTTTGGTCCAATCTTGTCAAAACAAGCTTAGATGATTTCGAATCAACCCCAAAATGATTTGTACATCTCATATACATCAAAATACAACTCAAAACTGAAAATCATTATTTTCTTGCAATTGCCGAAAATATCCAAAACCTTACATTTTGATCATTTTTGTCCAATCTTGTCAAAACAAGCTTATATGATTTCCAATCAGTATCAAAATAATTTGTATATCTTATATATATCAAAATACAATATATATATATATGAAAAGCCCCAATTTTGGTTTAGATTAGAAACCCTATTTTTTCAATTATTCAAATTAACCAAAATTAACGCAATCCAACACTTTAATCAAATCTCTACAACACCAAACAAGTCTCACCACTTTGAATCAACTCAAGAACAATTTTAGGTCATCATTGAGTGACCTAACAACTCTAGAATGGAAACCAAGTCATCTAATGACCATAAGTGTGATTATTAACCTTTAATAAGGTTAGTTAAATTAACATACATGGATATATCTTTCACCCAAACTTCCAATCATCTTATTACAAAAACAAGAGAGTAGAGAAACATGTACACATCATATGTTATAACTAAAAACCATGGAAATATTTTTCTATACAAAGAAAGTTAGAAATTACCTACTAATCTCCAAATTTCTTTGATTTCTTCTTAACTCTTCTATTTTCTCACAACTCTCTCTCTTTGTAAACTTTGGAGGCTTCAACTTATCAAAGAATAAAATGAAACAAAACTTTATATATCCTCCACACTAAAGCCGAAAACCTTAGGCACAAAGTGTTAAAACTATTTCAATTTTATATTAATAAATAAGGGCTTAAGTTACTTGTTCAAGTTGTCTACTACAACTTTAAATATGTTGAAAAAGTAAAACCAATCAAATTGATCCACTTTTTAACATAATCATATCTATAGATATTTATATTTCAATTATTTTAATTATTTAACAATAAAATAATTAAATGATTACCTAAATATAAATATCCAACTATATGTATCATATATACTTTAAATAATCCAAATACATATATTAACGATATATGTCAAATATCTTATTTGACCATTAATTAATATGTATTAAATAAAATCATATATCAAATCCAAATACATATTAATTAGGAAGTGATCGAAAAAACCTTAAGCATGTATCTTTTTGTTTAACTATTAAACGATTTATAAATAATCAATATTATTTATAAATGTTGTTCTAGTGCTATATGAGTATATTTCATTAGTGAGACTCTCTAGGTTCAGGCATATCCATCTCGAAATCCTATTTCGTGTCCATAATTTACCCACCCGTAAATTATGAGGACCATGGATAAACTTGCTGAACCATACAGGTTGAGGTCATCGCATACGTATAATCCCTCCGTCATAGGTATCCGGATTATCCCAGAAATGTAGATAAAAATGTCAAATCTTTATAGGTATAATCTCGTCGACATATCTATTAGCAATCTCTTAAATAACACCCAGAACTTACTTCTAAAGTGTACCATGGCCCATGGATTCAACAGATTGCTAATTCCCTATTGAATAGTTATGCTCTGTACACAAAACTGACGGATCCTATCTTGATACACACATGATATCCTGAGGATCAGTCCACACCCAATGAACAGACGGAGGTCTGACCTAAATAGGTCGGTGACGTGACTGCCATCAAAGTCTAGAGGATACCTCATACATCCACAGTGGTATCTCAAGTAAAAGGATCACTATGCTACTCAACCCGAGAAGATTCCTATTGGCGTTGGTGTACCATCTATTAGAAAATCTCTGGTGAGTCCTTCAGTGTTTATCAAATAAACATCTACACATCTATACGAGTCTCTCGAGACTCATGATTCATTGGGATAAACCATCGGACCAAGTTCCGATATACGACGTGTACTGGTCTCATCGGATTTTACTAACCGATCCGTATTAGTAAATCTTGACGAGAAATTTTATTTGAGAATATACAACTTATAGTGACACTTCCAAATGTCAATTACAAACTAAGTTGTAACTGCGCACTACGTTGTAAATCATGGGATCTTTGTTTAATATATATATACATATCATTAAATAAGGTTTAGTTTCAATCTAATCGATATTATAACGAATATGTATATAAAAGACAAGAGGTGCTACCGTAAATAAGTAATATAATGGAAAAAGAAATTATTTATATTCATGAATCAGACATAAATACGATCTGGATTGGCACTCCGAGCATCAACCCGACACTTTTATGCGCTGGGCGTTCGAACGATGTTCATAGGCGTTCGACGACGGCGATTCCAAAATTAGAAAAAACCAAGCATGAGACATGTAATCTTCAAAATAGAAATGATAAATACATATGATACATAAAAATTTCTAAGTATAGCTTGGTCTGGTGTGAAAAAATTATGCTCAACAAGATGAAACTTAATATATGAATTTATGGGTTGAATTATGCACTAACACAAAGCCCGAACTCAAGAATTTACTAACTCGTAGAGTGGTTGTCAAACCCAATGCCACTAGGACAAAAATAAATTGTGCTATTGATCCCCCTTAAATTCGAGATCATGTTCACATACCTTTTTCGAGTGAAGGGTTTTTTCGTTTCTTTTGATACTTTCACTGAAGCACATGAGGTTTTGAAGAATCACGTCAATTTTTTTGTTTTTTTGGTTTTTTTATGAATATGCAAACTGAAGAGGTAGCACAAGGTCGAATAGTCAAAGGTCATACCAAACGAAGTCCCTAGAAAGGAGAGTTACAGACTTCCAATCCAAAACACCATACATGCGACCAAGTTTTATAGAAGAACAAAAACAGTGGGTGGTATATACCAAACACCAACAACTCTAAGATATAACAAATACCATAGATGCATACCAACTCACATGATTGAGAATCATGTAAAACACCAATCTATTATATCGGGATCACATGAGTCAGATAGAGAAGAGGTGTTTTTAGTGTGAATTATTATTTTTTAAATAAACTCACATAAGAATAACATGCAGAGACAAGAAACACATACAAAAGATGGGGACTCAGGAAACATACACACTCACTCACACACATGAGAGGCAAAAAATTACAGAGAAGTGCACATCCATATGGCTAACTAAAGGGATTCAAGTCGAAGATTGTCAAGTGTCTTGGTGATGAGGTCAACTAGTTGGTTTTCGATAGGAAGATACTCAAGGGAGACGACCTTAGATTCAACCAGTTCATGAATGAAGTGATGATGAATGTCAATGTGTTTAGTGCAAGAATATTAAACTAGATTTTTGGATATATTTATGGCACTAGAATTATCGTAAAAAATTGTCATAGTGTCTTGGGTAATCCCATAGTCATTTAACATTTGCTTCATCCAGAGCAATTGAGTGCAACAGCTCCCAGCAGCCAATATTATGCTTTGGTCGTTGACAATGATACGACATTCTGCTTCTTGCTCATCCATGCTACAAGATTTGTACAAACGTAGAAGCATCCACTAGTGGTGCTATTCTTATCTTCTACGCAACCAGCCTAATCAGTATCTGAGTATCCAACGAGGACAATATTGCAGTTCTCAGTATACATTAAAACATACTCTACAGTGCCATGAGGGTAGCGAATGATACATTTAACATCATTCAAGTGAGATTCCTTAGGGTTTGCTAGAAATCGTGCATAAACTCCCACACTAAAGACAATGTTAGGTTTACTTGCTGTTAAATACAACAAGCTACCTATCATACTCCGGTCAGTGTATGATCCACACTTTTTCCCATATTATACTTGGATTGGGAGACAAACGTCTATTTTCCAAGTTGCTTAACTTGGATCCCAAGGAAGTAATTGAGCTCCCCTATCATTCTCATCTAAAACTCTTGTGTCATTGCATCTGCAAACTCATGAGCATTGGAGTCACAAGGCGAACCGAAGATAATGTCATTGACATGCACTTGAGCAATAGTAATGATTCCATTGACCTTTTTGATAAACATAGTTCTGTCAACTCCCCATCGAGAGTAGCCATGTTCTTAAAGATAAGAGGTGAGTCTATCATACCAAGCTCTAAGTGCTTGTTTGATACCATACAAGGCTTTCTTCAACCTGTAAACATAGTCTGGATGATTAATATCCATAAAATCTTTGGGTTGCTATATATATATTTATTCTTATAAAATACCATTCAAGAAGGTACTTTTGACATCCATTTGGTACAGCTTGAATCTCATACTACATTCTACTGCCAGAAGAATGCGAATGGATTCTAATTTAGCAACTGAAGCAAATGTCTCATTATAGTCTATTCCTTCTACTTGGGTATATCTTTGGGCCACTAGCCTAGCCTTGTTTCTTGTTATAGTACCATGTTCATCAGTCTTGTCTCTGAAGATCCACTTGGTCCCAATCACATTTGTGTTCTTTGGTCTAGGAACAAGATACCGGACATCATTACGAGTGAATTGATTTAATTCTTCATGAATATCATTTACCCAACACTCATCAAAAGAGCCTCGTCAACCCTTTTAAGTTCAATCTGAGACACATAACAAGCAAATGATAGTTGATTAACTAACCTTCCACGTAGTCTCAATCCCTTTGTGACATCACCAAGAACATTCTCTTCTGGGTGATGCAACTTGACACGAGATGATGAGACAGGCTCATGTGGTTTATCACTTGTAGAGGGCGTAAAATCATTAGGATGGTCATGTTTAACTAGGTTGCTTGGTTTTTATACCTTATCAGATTCTTCATCACTTTCAATAATAGGGACCGGCTCCCCCCAGCACTAGGTCCATAGCTAACATCATCCACTATCATATTGATAGTTTCCATAACTGTAAGAGTATGTTTATTGTATACTCATAGGCTTTATTGTTGTGAGAGTATCCTAGAAACGTGCCTTCATCACTTTTGGCATCAAACTTTGCGAGATTCTCTCTGTCTCTTATAATGTAGCAAGTGCTACCAAAAACCCTGAAGTATTTGACAGGTTTCTTACCCTTCCATATTTCATAAGGAGTCTTTTTAGTTCCAGGTCTAAGGAAAACTCTATTAATAACTTGACACGCCGTGCACACAGCTTCTCCCCAAAAAGCAAGGTGATCATTTTACTGTGAATCATGACACAAGCCATTTCCTGAATAACTCTGTTTTTCCTCTCAACTACTGTATTCTACTGTGGAATGATAGGGGCAGTGAACTCATACTTTATGCCCTTGTTCGCACAAAAAGATTCTAGATTAGAGTTTTGAAACTCACGTCCATGGTCACTCCTAATCATAGTAATGGTCAAATCCTTCTTGGTCATCAATCCTTTGCACAAGATTTGAATGAGTTCAGTAGCTTCAAATTTTTCCCTAAGAAGGTCTACCCAAGTGTATCTTGAGAAGTCATCTAGCACAACCGGAATATACTTTTTGCCCCCCAAGCTTTCAGTCTTGAATGGTCCCATAAGATCCATATGTAGAAGTTCTAATGGCCTTTTGGTGAGAATGTGAGATACATGGGTATGTTTCGATTTAGTTTGCTTTCCTAACTGAAATGGTCCACACATGAAGTCATCTTTCTTACCTAATTTATAAAGACCAGTAATGAGATTCTTTTTAGATACTTTAGATAAGTCGTTATAATTGACGTGTCCTAAACTTTGATGCCACAAGTAAATCTCATCTATCATAGCAGCATTACACATAGCAGACTGACCAACATAAATCCCATAGCAGATTTATCACACACTCACCTTGAATATTGTACACATAATATATTTTCTTCTCAAAGCAGACCTATAATCCAGTATCACAAAAGTGACTAACACTGAGGAGATTTGTAATTAACCCTTCAACATAAATCTTGTAAATATGAATTTAATAAGGGAGAGTTACATGTTTTGATTTTGAAAAAGTTGTTACAAAATTAATAGGGGAGTTACAAGTTTTGTTTGTATAGAGATGTTACAAGTTTTATTTTGTTAAGGAGTTATGCTTTAGCTTTGGCGCCTCATCCCATAATGGAAAGACACAACACCAAACGTTTGTTAATAAAGTGTCAAGTTGTGAAGTGGGTTTAGGCCCCAAGGGGTACCCACTTTGTGGAAAGGTGAAGAGGTAGGCCAAATTTGGTTCTCCACACACACACGAGCGCAGCCGCCGCTGTCGGGCGCCGCCGCCGCCGTCGCCGTCGGTCGGTCGGTTCGGGATGACTGCTGGTGTATATATATTATTTTTGGAGAAAATATATTTAAATTTTTTTTCCAAAAATAATAAAAGAAACTATAACAGTTTTTCCCTTTAATTTACTGTAACATGTAACAATTTTGTCATTCAATTTTTTTTTTAATTTTAACACTTTTTGTTGTTATTGTTTGTTTTAATTAAATGTAAAACGACAAATTAAAGTGTAAACGTTTTTTGATTTTCTATTTACTGTCCAACATTTAAAAATTGAATATAAAAAAACTGGAAAATTTATTACACACGTTCCAAAATATTTCTTATATATACATAATATTTTTGGGTTGAAAGGAGACAAAAAAAAAATAGAAAAGAAACCAAGAGTAAAATTTTCCTTTAGAAAAAACAGTGACAAAGAGAAACCATTTTGCCAAACCATTTCCCGAGAGCAATTATTTTTTTACTGAAGCCAACAACCTCAGTGTTTTTAAGTGATCTTAGATTCCGAGCAATTGTTTTTTGTATTGGGTGTGAGAATTCCGATCCGTGTTTGTGCTAACCGATCGAGACATAAAATTTCCTGGGTTGTTTTATCCTGGGGACGTCAGGCCGATTACTGCTAGCATAAATTTTTGGGCAGAGCCGCGAAATGTCTTAAAGAGAGTGACCTAATTTGCGACTCAATCCAGTTCCATTTTTATTTTCCCGGTGAATGGTAATATTGTTCTGATCCTAGCATTCTGTTTCTACAATAAAGAACATCATTAAGGACATATACCTGGCAAAGCGATTCTCCATTTTCCAAAAATTGGTGCTTTTCCTCCATCACCAAAGGTAACATTTCCAGTCATATTCTCTTCGAGGGAAATAAACATAGCTTTATCTGCATACATGTGTCTGGAGCATCCGCTATCAAAGTACCATATTTGGTTGTCCTTAGCCTTGAGAGTTATATGTACAACATAACACACTTCTTTCCTAACCCAAGCTTGTCTATGCAATTTACTTTATCCCGAGTTCATAGTCAACATAGCTAATTTCTCACTGATGCGTTTAGTCTGACGAGCTAAGTTAGAAACCTACTAAGCCAATGTGTTTGACTCATTTTTACAGGAAGTGTTCCTCGTCCTATTATTGTTCTTTCTGAGCTTGAAGCACTTAGGTCGAGTGTGACCTATTTTTCCACAGTAGTGACATATGGGAACAAACCTAGGATGAGCATCTGAAGCTTTAGGCTGGACATTAGGAGGGTTGGCATTGGTAAGAGGTTGTTTGCCATGGTCTCTAAAGGAAATATCTCTATTTGGTTTATCAGTAGTGTTTTCAGCGGGGATAAAGACAGTTTTGGAGGTCGAAACACTCTTATCATCAAACTTAACAAAACCTAAGCCTCTCTTGTCACTAGATGACACACCTAGCCTTAACATATGATCAAATTTCTAAGAGCCACAAGAAAACACATATAGTTGTGATTGAGTCTGTTCAAGTTCTTTTTCTAATGACTTGATCCTACCTTCTAATCCATTATTTCTCTGATTGAGATCAACAATAACTATCAAACTTTTCTCAAGCTTGATTTGAGCCTTATTTATTTATAGTTCAGTCTCTCTAAGTTGTTTGGTGACTTCAGAATTTGTCTTTTTTATGCCCAAACTCTCATTGTATAGCTTAGTGAAAGCTGTCTGGATATCTTCCTCAGAGTCACTCTGTTCAGAGCACTCTGATACGTCATCGGGTTCATCGACTACTTTACAGCTCTCATGATCACTCACATCGCAGGTAAATACTATATGAGTGAAGTTTCTTTCTGATCCAGAATCATCAGAAGCTTCCTTATCAACTTCTTCATTATCGGACAAAGACATAACCATAGCATTCTTTCCCTTTGACTTTATGTAAGTAGGGTATTCAGCTCGAATGTGCCCAAAACCTTGACACTCATGACACCTAATTGTTGGACAATTATGACCCATATCGTCACTATTTGTACAGATCATTGTGTTGTTGTACAAATTAACTATGTGACAAAGGAGATTGCACTCTTGTCATTTGTGATTAGATCACCTAGATGTATAAATGATGAGAGGTCCATATGATTTATTCTTGGACGGAGAATGATATGAAACAGTATCAGTCCACAAAGGATAAATCATTAAATATCCATAGTCAGAGTATTATCGAGATTGGACATCGATAAATACGTAAAAGACTAATATTACACTTGTGCGAGTTGTAAGGGCACAACATCATAGTTCTCATATATTTGGGTATAGGATACTCATGCAAGTGTAATAGGATGTTGTGTTTTACCGATGGTACGGGAAACAGCTTCGCTCTGGATAGACCCCCTCAGAATTCCATTGGTAGTACGACTATGTGTCTATGGAAATCCGAAATCAGGGTAGGTGTATTTTGTCTTAACCTGAGACTTGCACCGCTAATACTTGCGGCAATCAATATACTTTGGTTGAGGTCGTCAAGGGCTTTAACAGGTTCTGTGTACGCCAATACTGGGTATATTGAGAATCGTAGTGTGTTGGGTGTGATGTCAAGATGGAAGTGTCACTCCAGTCATATGGAGATGATGGTCACGTAGGATACGGT
>SKCR01042726.1:0-55522 GCA_019454045.1 Zanthoxylum bungeanum
AAAAAAAAAAGAAACTGCCACTTTACTCCCTAATGTTTAAGAAATATACCAATTATTCTGGTATTGTTTTTATAATACCATAACATTATCCGATGTCAAAAAGTTTTAATTTCTTTTTTTTTTTTTGAGTTTTTTTTAATAATAAAACAATTAATAATTTTACATCATTGTTAATTTATTAAAAAATATATATAAATAAATTATAAAATCTAATAATTATATAGAAAATTATTTTATTTAATTATTGTAATAAAATTATTATAATTACATTTTAGTTTAATTTGATTTTAAATGCTTCTGTATTTAATTTATATTAAACAATATAATGAATGAATAACATTACATTACAAATATAACTTCTTATTACATCAATAAATTGACATTCGAGAAACTTATCTCCCTAAAACAATTTAAAAACATACAATTAATTTTTTTTTCTTTTTATAAAGTATATATGTAGAGTCGGTAATCAATCAAGATGAGATTAAAATTTATCGATCTCAATCTCGATTTGATTACAAATTCAATGCAAACAATCTTCACGAATATTTCGATCTGAATTTTCAGTCTAAACTAAAAATCTTGCATATAATTTTATAAAATTTCGAAAATTTAGGATTTTCGAGAGGTGAGAAGACAATGGTGTATATATGGAAGGGAAAGGGAGAGTCTAAAATCTGAATAGCCCCGAAACTTTTTTCTACGTTTGACAATTCACATTTTTGTTTTTGTTTTTTCTCCCTCGGATTTAGAAGTAAAAGATTCCCCACGAACCATAAACTGCCAAATTAATTGTGGGGAAACTAATAAAAATAAATAAAATGTCTGGCAACGTGAGCATCTCAGAACCTCACATTTTTCTTATTGAACCAGTCGTACTGAAATTGAAAATCACCTTGCAAGTACGCACGTGTCATGTGAGGCTCTTTCCAGTTTCAAATATGTCTGCTAATTTTAACCATTAATTCCCTATATTATTTTATTATATTTATGGATCGTGTTCGTTTGTGTGACAATATTTTATTCCCATATTTTGTATTTTCAATTTTTTTTTATTTATATTTTAGTATATAAGTCTAGCAGCTAATAGCTGTAAGCCTGTAACAAATCAGTTTTATTGGAGGTGAAAACTCATTTTTCTTCAACTAAAACAATTATTAATATTACTTTCCTTTCAATGTGTTATGTGTGTGTATCATCTTATTATTCCAAATCTGGAAGTTATATCATAAAATCTACTGATCATGCTGTAGGTACGAGACACACAATGATTTGAAATTTGAACCATAGTAAGGAAAGTGGTGTAGGAAATCTAATATTTTATTTATGTACTATGTAGAAATTTTCAACAATAGACTCGTAAGTGTCGTATGGAAAAATTGTAAAAATAGTTGTCAATATTAAGTGAAGTCAGGAAAAGTTAAAGTTAATATGGACATAAACCATTAAAAAATACATAGATTAATGATTAAGTGTGTATCAAGATAGGATCAATCGGCATACATATGTACCATGAAGAGTTAAGATATCCATGTTAGTGAGTCACGATTTTTAAGACTTTGGCTAAAGCGGATTACCTAGGGTTGATCGCATATATATAAAAAATAATGTTCTGATTAATTGTAAGGAATCGTAGACATGTCGACAATATGAGATGTGCGCCTTGGAAACTTGATAGTATAATCTATGTTTCCTAAGCACAACTCGGCTAACCTACGACAGATGGATTGTTAAAGATATGTGATGACCTCGACTTGTATAGTTCAGAAATGTCGTTCGTGTTCTTCACAAATTCGGAGGTGGTCGGATTGCTTACATATGAGCTATGCTCATATGACGAACATGTTTGAACTTAAAGAGTCCCACAATATAAAGTGTACTCATTGAGCATTTGGTAGCCGATAATGTTTGATAATAAATAATATTTGATATTATAATTATCAATCAAAGTAATTAAATGTTATTAGATAACACAAATTATTTACTTGACCTATTGGGATTAATTGGATTAATCCAAAATCACATAAAGACTTTGTTGTAATTTCATAAATATCTCTACCGTTGCATGGTATTTTGGTAGTTATAAAAAATGTAATAATAGTTGTATTTTTCATGATTTAATTGGATTAAATCAAAGTGGTAGACAATGAACTAATCAATTGGTTAAACTTTATCTTGATTTAATTTGATTAAATCAAAGTGGTAGCAGATGTGATTAATCACACCTAATTATACATATTTGGACAAATTGGATTAAACCAACCTAAAAGTTGATTAAGACTTTTATTAATTAAAAATTGCGTAAGCTTCACTATAAAAGGCAAGCATAAGCGAGATTTTAATTAAGTTTGAGAAAGTTAAAATAAGCAAGAATTATAGATATTAGTCTAAGTAAAAGAAGTGTTTAGAGAAGGTTTGAAAGTTCTCTACAATATTTTAACAAGGAAAAGAAGATTGAATATTGGAATCAAACTTGCTACCTTTGGAAGTTCTCAAGATTGGATCTTGGAATCAAGCTTGTTAGGTAAGTTTGATATTCTCTAAAGCTATGTTTTTACAAGTGGGTTGTTTTCATTAATGAAGCATATAGTGATGTATTATGTATTAGATACATAATAACATAGTTTGATGTTGAAATTAGGTTAATAAATTATGTATAGATGCTTTGGAAGTATAAACACAATATGTTTATGATTTGGTCAAAATATTTATGTTGGACATAAACATAAAATTGGAGTTTGGAACTTTATATGAAAGCTTGGTGTTATGAATACAATTCTAGAATCACTTGATCACCTTTGAGTGACATATAATTGTTAATGAGTCATTTCATTATGAGATTCTATTTTGGTTTGTGTTTTAATTAAAATAAATACATATATGTGTGTGTGTGTGTTTGTTTTATAACATGTGTTGATGTTGGTTTTGATGTTAAAATTATTTTTGGGTGTTTTTGAAAGTGTTTAAGGTTTTTAAGAAAATTAAAAAAATGGACTAGTGACTGCTGCGTTACAGCTACAACGCAGCATTTGCAGCATGTTTTGCAGCTTGCTGTGTTGCTTGCGCAGCATGCGTAAGTTTCTTGCTTGCGCAGTATGCATAAGCCGTTTGCATGCGCGCGCTAGGCGCAAGCTTCGATTTTTTCTCCCATTTTATTTTTATACTACAATTCATCACCGGTTTTTCCTTATACACTCGTAATGTAATATAGTATTTCATTAAAATATTTAAAAATATACCCATGCTCAATTATCATGGGTTAGACCTATTTCCACTGTCCGTGAAATCGATCTGACCATAGAGGTTCTACAACCGCCTCAACAGTGCATGTTTTGCATGCAAATGCTTATGAGACCGATTTCTAACTTCCCCAATATATGACACAACACATTTTTAAAAATAATTCAATAATTCATAGATGAAAAATGACATGCAGAATTTTACTTTTAGTCCACCCATCATGCACGTTATGAATTTTCATTTTTCTTGATGCATGGGTCGACATTACATATGCCATCTTGTATCTCTGCAAGAAACTGTCAGGTGCAAGAATTAAGGTTTCCTACAAGATTGTCAACCTTGGACTATTATCAACTCACTCCTCTTGTTTCTCACTCAGCATACACGAGCATGCTTTTGTTGCCGGTGTATGAGGTGGAACTCGGGTTAAATAGGCCACATGTGTTTTCGGCTTTAACTAATATTATTATTTTTTAAAAGTTTTTACTATTATTTCATTTGTTTATTACTTTTTTTTTGTATTAAAACTTTATATATATGATAATTTTTGGGACATAAAATAACTAATATTAATATTTCAAAATGATTAATTCATTAAAAAAATTTATTTTTTAATGACCCAATGACCCGAACCCAAACCCGAACCCAATCGGGTTCCACCTTCACGTGACCCGACTTGCGACCTGAATTTTTCGTGACCTGACCCGATCGGGTATCACAAAATTTCAAAAAACCCGACCCGACCCGTGAACACCCCTAAACGACGTCATTTATGAAGGCGATGAAAATATGATTAAAAATGAAGTAGAAATGGAGTCATTAGCTTTACCTGTTGTAATTGGGCCTCACACGAGAATTTGAATACCAATTGCTATATATGCTATGCTTCCTCGTGTCCAGTGAATGATTGATCATTTAAATGTCAATGAACCTTTCTTGGTTAGAGTCTTTCTCACTATTCTTAACTCTTAATAATTTACAATAAATTTTTATGCATGTAATTAATGATATCCTTATTTTCAACTGAACCTTCTTCCTTCAGGAATTATGATATTTATATGGTGAATGATGTTGATGTGTCACTCCTCGGTTGACACATGTCCATTTGCATGATGTGCACAAGGCAGATGACATGTTCAAAAACAAGATTTAGTCTTATGCATGTTAAATTATATTTTTGTGTCAAAATAAGTGGGTTGCCATTAAAGTCCACTATCTTATAAGGAATTAAATATTGGCATGGAGATAGGAGTGGATCTGAAGTGGTAATTTGGATTCCAAAGTGACATTCTCTTCGGGGTAAGTACGCCCCGAAAGATTACCCTCTCCATATCAGAATTGCTTCATATATCGGAGGGACGAGAGGCGTCCCTCCGGAGTGGACTGACTTCGGAGTGCATAGACGCCGGAAGTTGTTCCAAGTTCTTATTTCTAATAGTACAGCCGTGTGGTGACAAATGTCACTCTCTAATTGAACCAATCTCTGCATACAGCAAGCCCACTTGTAGTAGCTTGTTAAGGAAGATTTATTTGCATTGTCAACACATGTCTTCTATGGTATGGCTAAATTTACGCACCTATATCTACTCCCCTCATCAGACCATTTATTTGAAATAAACGATGCTCAGAATGGTCATATATGTCCCGATGCTTTGCATAGTGTGCCTTTCGTCGTTTGGATTTGAAATCTCTTAAATGCGAAAGACGTCTGTGGAATGGTGAATGAAGTGCATTAAATGATAATATGAAAAGTTTTGCACGTTCTTACGAATGATTTCTTCTCAGAGTCACTTATAAAATATGATTTGGAGTCATCGTAAAGCTTTTACTGATGTTTCAAAAATCTCTTTCAAATCTTTGAAAAAAAATTTGTTCTCTTTAAGCCAGTTCTTTCATTTCGCAATGATGATGGCTTCTGGGATTGAGGCAAAACTTCTTGAAGAGATGATGAACCAGTTGTATCTCTCCGATGATGTAAATGTTGAATAATATCATGAGGATATGTAAAACCCCCAAGATATTGGGGAATATGAGATATTGCTGATCAAATAGCAAGTCCGGTTTTTATGTTTCTCTCTTCATCCTCTTCTATTGGACTTTTTATCGATGATGAATGTTTCACCGTTGCAGATGAGCCTATTGATACTGTTAAGGTTATAGGTTATGGGTGCTCTCAACATGTTGTTGATGGATGTATATTTTTTTTGCCTTTATGACTTCCTCCCTCTGAACTCTCTCAAATTCAAGTTTAAGGGGTACCATCTAGTCCATGGCCCTGAGGGAAAAAAGTTGATTCCCCTTAGTAGGTCGCGTAAAGTTATGCTACATAACAAAACTTTACACGACTCATCACAAATATCGATTTACAGACTATTAAAGTTCCTAAATTAATATTCATTTGTCTATATCTATATATCATAGTATAACAACCTTACAAATTTTAAAAATAATTATTAATTATCAGCTAGGCCATCGAACAGGTAAAAATAATGTAAGTGGTGGAGATGAACAATGGTGTAGGAGGCAGTAAGACAACGACGACGTGCATTGTGGATGATCGATAATGAAATGGGCAGAGAGATCGCTTGGGTTTCTCCAAAGTTTGGTGATTTTGATTTTGAAATAGATATTAAATTCGGATATTTTGATTTTGAGAGGGATACCGAACACTTGATTTGAGCGATCTCAAAAATTTAGGGATTTATTTTTTAGTTAATTGGTTTGACCAATTTCCATTTTTTATTTTTTATTTTTAAAAATAATAAGACAAACGATAATTTGCCAAAATCGTTTTATCACCCTTTTGTTTAGGTTTTGTACGATTATCATTTTCCTTTTTAAAGACCGATGAAAAAGTCATTTTTTTTTATAAGAAAAGAAAATCATTCATTTTTTTCTCTATCATTTTCCAAGAGTGAGGGGGTTTTCAATCAATTAAAGTTTATAAAGAAATCAACAAGAAGAAGAGGTAGTTGTATCTTGTGAGACAATAACATCAAACCATAAATATTGAGGACGGATTGAATTTATCATAAGGCTAAAAAATCTAATTCGTGACTCGATCAAGATTTTTTATAATTTGTGATGAAAATTTTATATTCTTATCTAATTTTCTGTTTTATTGATTTGATTCTTTTAATAAACTTCTTAAAATCAATATATTCAGCACAAATTTTCCAATATATCTTGACCGAACAAGTAAGCCTTTTTTTTTTTTTTTGGAGAAAAACAATCATCTATGATTATCAAGTTTTGGATTCGAATCCCCTTTCTCTATAAGAATTTGGGATAGTTAGAGATTTTATTTACGTCGCTTAAATCCAAATCAGATAATTTAGTGCGAGATTTCTAATATTTAAAATATATATATTTATATATATATATATATTATGTGGCTCCATGCATGCCACATGTTCGATAATAATACCAATGATTGTCCGCCAAAGGCATTGTTCACTCTTTTGGTGCTAATTTATTTATGACTTCTTGTTATTAAGAAGATATTTTTGGCATTGAAAAACTCGCACGTTGTTGTCTTGTTGTCTTAACAAGCAAGTAAAACTAGAGGCTCTTGTCACCCAGCAGACGTCGTTGACCGAGTTGTTAAATTTTTTTTTTTTAACAAGTTTCACAATATAATAATGGTCACATAGGACTTAGATTCAATGTTGAGATTAGTTTTTTTAGTTTTTTATATTGATTTGTATATATATATATATATATTTTATAGATTTTAAGCATATATTATTATTAAAATATGTGTGATAAAAAATTATAAAAAATTTAACATAATTTAACTCAACAATGGATTCAAATTCAGCTACAGGCATTGGGAAGTCTCCTGAGCTGAGATTCCCAGTCAATCCATTTTGTACATCTTGGAACTTTGCTCAAATGGACATGAAATGAAATTCTTGAAAGAGAGAGGTGAAGCAGAAGAAGATTAAACAGAGAGTATTTTAACTCAATTGATGATTTTAATTGATCATTGCCATTAATTTTCTTGTGGTGCTTATGCGACATTATTAATTACAAATCTCAATTGAAGCCATTGATTGGTTGAAATGGTTTGAAACCTTCAATATTTTCAAAACGTGTTGAAATATATCTTTGAAATGGTTTACTATTTGACTGGAGAACAAACCCACACATATATATACAGAAAATCCGTCGTTTCATTCTGTACTTAAATGGAACAGGTAAAATCCCCGACTGTCTCAAGCTCTTATAAGAAATGCATTATCTGGATTCGAACCCAGAACCTTAATGTGAGATCTTGAACCATACATCACCAAATCACACCACTTGATAAACATAAATATACATACGTACATAATATGCATACACACATACAGTTTCTGGGTATATTCATTTGTCAAATCAATTACCTCTCGAAGACTAATTGAGATATTCCTTCAATGATGCAAAAGTTATTTAACTTCCTTATCCTTTAAAATATAAAATACATGTTAACATAATTTTCAATTTTTTTTTATGCTTTAAAATACATAGTATGATAGTAATATGTTATTTTTTCGGAAAAAAAAAATTATTATCTACAAAAAGTTATCAAAATCCACTTCAACAGGAATGAGGATTTGATGATCTCATACCTTGTAAGAGTTTGAATGAAAATTAATTACTGATAGAATACAATAGAGTAAGATGGCAAGAAGATTTATATAACCTATCCTAATTAGTGGGACTTTTTATTCTTATTTAGTGTATGTTTGGTATGGTTTCTAATAGAGGTAAAATAGTTTTTTTTTTTTTTTAATCGCAATAGCTCTTTTTAAAATTTTTGATGATATTTGGTTGTATTTTAAATAGAATTTTTGAGGATTAAAAAAATTATTTTGTCTCTACTAGCAAAAACTCAAAATTTAGGTTTTTGAAAGTAGTGTTTAAAAATCTTTTTTAAATATTTAAAATATTTATAATACCCTTATTTAATTTAATAACATTATTTCATTTTTCATAATACAACTTAAATAAATTTTTGTCCAATAAATTAATTTTATAATGTTTAATAAAAATTCTCATTTATAACCAAACACCTAATTTTTTTTTTTAATCAAAATTTCTATTTCTAAAAATTTTATTGATAAAAACTCTACCTGAATAAATTTTATTTAAAAAATTATACTGAACATACCCTTAGTTTGGTTAGATTTGAATTTCTATTGGGGATAAAATGGAATATCAAATTTTCAGGTGGGTGACGTCACTGAGTCCATACCATCTTCTACGCGCCAAAATTCAATTAGCCCCAAAATTGATACTACAACGGTCACAAATCCAGTGACCTGGTATCATATTCTTCTTTTTCTTTCTTCAAATTGTGAAACCCACCTTCACAATTTGAATTCTCCTGAATCAAGTGTGTGGGGTGTTGAAGAGAAATTCTAGAATTTGTTAAAACCCTAAGCTAGACACATTTTTCTTTTTCAAAAGAAATTATTAGGGTTTCTTTAACCTAATTTGTTGGTTCACACTAATTTCAAAATGCTTATTTCCCCTGTAAATAAATGAGTATTAGGGTTGTAACTTCATATTGATTGTCTCTAATTTGCGTTGCCCAGATGGAAAAAAAAGAAAGAAAAAGAAACTGGATCAGTTTTGAATTATAATTTTGAAGTTTATGGTGGTTTTAATTAGGGTTAATGAGAAATGATATGACTGACTAAATTGGTTGTTTGGGTTGATTTAATTAGACAAAAAAGAATTTGGAGTAATGTGGTGACTTGTGAAGGTGAAATTGCTGTTGGTAATTTTGCAGTCATAGTCTTCTTGTTGTGGGCTTCTCGATGGAGAGGATGTGCGTTTGTTTGATTCGTCCTAGATTGTGTCGTTTGTTTGATTCTTTTGTAAAAGCAAAAGGAGAGGTTGATGCTTGAAGATTTTTGTAGATGCGTGCATCACAGCTGATAGTGATGCGTTCGTCCAGGGCCCAATTCAAAAGTAAGTAATTAACCAGATTTAATTACCAACATGAGTTAATTACATATTTAACTTGTTCTGATGAACTTAATAATGCAGCCAATAGAGGAATTTAGCAGCTGTTGGCCCAATTCAAAATGACGTGAAATTCTGTTTGCTAATAGCTTACACTTCACACATAAAATTAGTCCTAAAGTGTGATATAATAATGTATTATATATGTCTTAAGGAAGAGTTATTTTTGCAGCTCCATGTGCTTGATCCAGCTGCAGTACTTTTGTTCATTTGCAATATTGTTTCTCCTGGGTAGGACTAAAATGTCCTCAAGGGACGCAGTCCAGTGGTTTGAGCTTGGGACCTTGTCTTCAAGGTTTCAGGTTCAAATCCTGGGTAGCACCCTTGTAAGAGTCTGAGACAGCACTGGTTTACCCACTCATCAATTGATGATGTGGGGTTTCCCGTATTCAAAAAAAAAAAAAAGGGTAGAACTAAAATAATGCCAACTTGCAAGTTTGAAATATAATGTTTTATAATATGTTAGCAAGCAGCTGATGCAATTAGCAATTTCAAGTTTTGGAGATCAAGAAAATCACAGCTACAATTATGTTAGCTGTTAACATCTTTTACTTCTGATCAACGGTTGTGGAATTCCAGTAAGAGAGACTAGTGAATCAGAAAGAATATTTTTAAGCACACACAAATCCAAGTGTATATTTATAAAATGACTCAAATACATGCATAAACATCACATATGTAATATAGATATTACATAACTAAACAAGCAACTCATATGGAAATATGAGCTAGTAGTTTAGAAACTTCAGATTCAGAATCAGACATGGCTCTTGATGGAAGAACTGTATCCACTTTGATCATCATAATATTTTGACCAGAGCATCACACCCCCATATTTAGCAGAACCCTTAATGGCTGGTAGCACCTTTGATATGAGATCGGCTGCTGGAACGAAGCCACTTCCAGCAGCTGCGGGAGATGCAGGTAATCCCAAGAAAATTTTGTTGGCAGGAATATCTGAAGTCCACTGTTTCCAGGCATCTTCGAAGTTACCAATATTCCCAGGAGAGTATTGGCAAGGTGGGTTGTTGTAGAATTGGACCCAGACAAAGTCAAAAACACCAGTCTTGAGGGCATTTCCTATCCAAGCATCAGGAAATGGGCATTGAGGTGCTGCAGATATGTACACCTTCTTGCCTTTTTTGCTGTAGCCAGCTAAAAATCTTGCAAGCTCACCCCAGTGTTGGTCGGTTCCTCCTTCGATATCAAAGTCAATTCCATCCAAAACTGCTGGACCAAGTGGACGAGATGAGGACTGTCCGCCCAAGAAGTTGTTCCAAAGGTAAGTAGCAACTTGCTTAGCGTCCTGAGTGGATGTGAGAGAGTAGCTGCCAGCAGCACCTCCCAGAGAAAGCAAGACTTTGACGCCTTTGGCTTGACATGATTTAATGTCAGAGCTCAAGCCAGTGCAGCCATTGCTGTACGGATCACAATGACCCGCGAGGTTTATCATAGGACTCTGGCCATTGCCAAATGTTGCTAGAAAGGATAAGATCACATATTCGTAGTTTCCTGTACCACAAGTCTCTTTCAGGGTGCCCTCGTTGCCATTCTGACCCCAATAGATTGCAATTCCACCCGCATTTGAACCTACTGCTAGCGTTAGCAGTAATAAGGAGACAAATGAAAACGAGATTGCTGATCGAAAAGCCATCATACCCAAGTTTGCAAGCAAGAATCACTCACTATAATAGGTTTATAACAAGTATTTGCTCTTTGCAGAGTTGTGTCGAATGACCTTCCATTTTATACTAGAAGGATGTCCTGTTATGACAAAAGCCTTGGCCTGTGTGTATACTGATCTTGGCTTGCCTTGATGGTTACTTCAAGTGATTGAAGCAAACTAGTTCATTTGAAAGTTGGCTTGTCTCTTGGCTTTTTTGTTCACTACTTTCTTCAGTGTCTTATTTTGTTATCCTCACTTTTGAATGAGTGTGTGTTTACAATAGAAGACAAAAATATACAACCAAATGAAAGTTCAAATCTTATCTGGTACGTATTAAAATCATTGCAGCATTTTAAATTTTACTGTATTTTTAAACTTAATGGTGAATTACGGTTCAATTGTCTTTCTTGGTTAGTTTAATATTTGAAAAATCTTGCAGAGTAGAAGAAGAAACTGGAGGTTCAAATTTCAAATCTAATGGGTCCTAATCAGTTTTCCATTCATATAGTTTATATTTTTTTTGAAATATATTTCAGTACCCATTTCTGGTTCTAGAAAGCTAGGCTTTCTTTCCATTAGTTTGATCTGGAAAATATGAAATTCTCTCTTGATCCTCTTTCATTGATCCCTCTCTTGTCCTACTCCCTCGCTCTCTTATTTAGCTTAAGAACTATTAAAAGAGCCTTGCGGCGGAAGCTGCAAACGCTTTGATGGCAAAACTTGTTGATGGTGATTTTTGATCCTAAGGGTCATCAGCAAGTTCATAAGAGCATGAAGGGAATTTCCAATCCAGTGTACTAAAGGCCAAAGATAGTAACCAAGGGCGTCTGGCTCAGTAGAGTGGTCGGGCTCGGTCGTCATTTCCTCACCGACCCGAGGAGTAAAAGTGTTTAGAGAAGCATAGAAATTAGGGACCTCAGGTCCGACCCGACTAGGTGGCTCGACAAGACGAGATGGATGTTGTTACGGCCACTCGACCTAGTGGGGAAGGTCGGGGTGGACTAGGTCAAGTCCGGGTGACATTGATCAGGACTGAGTATAGAGGTGTAAACACGACTTGGGGACTTGCACCATCTATAAAGTCTTGATATGACAGACGCATCTTGTAAGATTATCTTGTGACATGCGCCACAGCATGAACATGTGGATACAGGTTGGCATCATAAATGTAGCGTGTTGAGTTTTCCAAGAAAGGGTTTGAGTTTAATGAAGTGTCAGATGGCAGGTTTAATTTCGGCAGTGGCAGGCTCACGTGGCTGAGGTCACGAGGACGGTGGAACAATGTTATTTTATTTTTTATATAAAAGGGTTGAGTGTACTTTTGTAAGGGTTAGTAATTTTCATTCTTGAAAGCTTGTAAGAGAGATAAAAAGCCTTTTTAGAGAGAACGCGAGAGAGGTCGGTCACACTTGTAATAGTCATTTTGCCTTGGTCGGTCAAACCCGACCATGTTATAAAATTTTTTCTTTCTTTGTGTCTGTGGACGTAGGTCGGATCCATACCGCCGAACCACGTTAAATCATCTGTTCTTATCTGTGTATTTTCCATTTTTTCTGCTAAGTTTGCTTTTGGTTCCCAACAAACCAAATAAATTCACAGTTGGGAGAAGATTGTTCGAGGAGCGAGTTTCCGAATTTATCCCTGGAATGAAAATCAGCCGTCAATAGTTGGCATTGTATGTGAGGAGTCAGTAAAAAAAGGAGTAGACGTGTTAAGACGATGTCAGAAGATGAAACCACAGGTCTTCAGAGGCTTTAACAACGGAATGAATGGAGATGATAGAAGAAAACATGAGAAAAGAGAGAGAGTCAACTCAGGCCTTTATGAAGGTCATACTGGAGAAGCTGGAAAGGTTAGAAAAGACGAACCAAGAAAGCATTGAAGCTGGTCCGAGTCGGAGAAGGGACGAGGTAGCCAGAGGAAAGAGTGCAGAAGGAGGAACATCCAAAAAGTGAGATCGGTAGTCGCAGCCTGAGCTGTGCCAGCGGGAGAGTTATGGGTAAAGGATGACTCATGAAGATGCCGGAGTCTTCTAGCAACAGCCCGCGTTTCGCTAAGAGTGACCATGGGCGGTATCATGAGGAAGAACGGGGGATCCCCAGTCACGAGAAGTATCGTGCACGGGGTGGTAGACGTGGGAAAGCTCGTGGAAAAGAGCATGATATCACCGAGAACCAGATGAAAAGCTGGTTTAGGAAGGAAATGAAGAAGTGTAAAGTGAACATGAAAGGTATGACGGGGGACAACCAGGATAGAAAGACAACCTCCCCTTTTACAAAAGAGATTTTGGTGACAGAATTCCCCAGACGATTCACCATGCCATCCATGGACCTTTACAAGGATCATATTGCTCCCAAATCTCATGTTGAGAGGTACCATAATATGGTGTTGGAAATCAAGGCGTATGAATCCCATGAGGCACTGGAGAGTTTTAAAGGGGCCATCAAGGTCAGGAAGTTATGGACTCACCTGAGGATTCAGGATGTACCGGACTATGCCGCTGCTTTGGAGCTGGCAAGGAAGTTTGTTTTGGTGGAAGAAAATGAGAAGGCTGCCCGATGAGGAAATGCTCAGAAGCCAAAGGTGGTTCGGCTTGAGAATCAGCGGGGTTCGAGCAGGGACATGAGAAGACCGTCCCCAAGGCAGAGAAAGTTCAGACCAATGCCGCAGAACAATTCGGCCCAAGAGAGAAGGGCGCCCGTCCAGTTTAATCATAACAGATTTTTTGCGGGTTTTTAAAATATTGAATTACTTTGTGTTCTTAATAATATAATTTTTTTAATTAAATAATTTATTTTTAATTGCTAGCTGTAGTTTTCACATTTGTTTTTCATTTGACATATACAACATGCAATGTATGTATATACAGTACATAAATAACATAATGTATGAAAGACTCAGTACCATATGTTTATTTTTTCATATAAACATAATTAAAACGAGTTCTTCCCTTCATAATTATAATGATCTAAATTAGCCAACTCAATCGACAATAAGCTAAAATGTAATCACCAACCTTTGGTCATATTTTTTATGCTAAGTGTAATGAAAGTGATGCTTACAAGGCTCAAGTGGTGTAAGTGTAATGAAGAGCTACTGAAGTTGCAGCAAACACTAGCTTATTTTGTTCCTCTCCCGTTTCTGATTATGTGAACTTAATCCAAATTTTTGCATTATAATTTTATTAACAAGTGTGATTCGAAAAAAAAATAATAGTCATGCAAAAAATCTTCAGTTGGGCAGGTTGTGGGCTGCGGCTGAGTGGGAGTGTGGAACTATGGATTAGTGTTTTAGGTTTATGTTTTGTTAGTTGTTTTTATATGAAGGTTTTTTTATATTGTCCTAAAAATATTAATTAATAAAAAATAATATTGCGGGTATATGGATACCTGCATTTTTTTCTTAAATACCAAACCCGCACCGCACCCACAGCGGGTTCTGCTTTAAATTACCAAACCCGCACCACACCCACTAATATATTTACCAAATCCTACCCATTGCGGGCGGGTTTTTGCGGGTTTGCGGGTTTGTGGGTAAAATTGCCATCCCTAGTCCCACAGTGATTTCCCCTTTTAAATTGTTTTAATTGATTTTACTTTCCAATTCCTACAAATAATAAAAATCACTAAATTAACTTAAATGATAAATATTTTCTAAATTAACATAATGATAAAAAAAATATAATAAAATATAAAATATATAACTTAATACTTAACAATAAACCCGAATAAGTGATGTTTCAAAGTACATTTTCATGCATTTATCATCCATTTACAGGAAACTGCAAATTGGAGAAGCAAAGCCCACATCAGCCACTCTGCAACTGGATGACAGATCACTCATGTTTCCGAGAGGTGTATTGGAAGATGTATTGGTCAAAGTCGACAAATTTATTTTCCCTGCAGATTTTATGTCATTGACATGGAGGAAGACAAAGATGTGCCAATCATCCTCAGGAGACCATTCTTGGCTACAAGTCAAACTGTTATTGATGTACAAAAAGGAGAACTAACCAAGAAAGTGCAAGACCAAGAAGTAACATTCAATGTTTTCAAAGCCATGAAATTCCCGAATGACGAAAAAGAGTAGGAATGATTCAGAATTGATGTTATAGATAATATCATCCAGAATACTAATGCAATATAACTTTCCATAGACAAACTTGAAGCTTGCATCACCAACATGACTGACAGCGAACTAGATGATGAAATTCTGGAATGTATCAACTATCTTGAAAGACCCTCTCGCTTCAGATCGACACCACAAGTGGAAAGTTTGGAACTACCAAAAAATGAGCGAATCAAGCCCTCGATTGAAGAACCACCACAGTTGGAAATAAAGCCACTTTCGAGGCATATCAGGTATGCATTCTTAGAAAACTCTTCTGATTTACCTGTGATTATTTCTTCGTCGCTAACATTGGAGCATGAAGATAAGTTACTGAGAGTGCTACGCGAGCACAAGAAAGCCATTGGCTGGACTATAGAAGACATTCGAGGCATTAGTCTATCATTTTGCATGCATAAAATTCTGATGAACGACGAGCACAAAGCCATTGTGGAGCATCAACGGAGACTAAATCCAATCATTAAGGAGGTTGTAAAGAAAGAAATTTTCAAATGGTTAGACGCAAACATCATTTACCCCATCTCTGACAGCACTTGGGTGAGTCATATGCAATGTGTATCCAAGAAAGAAGGAATGACAGTAGTCACCAATGAAAAGAATAAGTTGAATCCAACAAAAATGGTGACTGGATGGAGAGTATGCATGGACTACAGGAAGCTGAACAAAGCAACAAGGAATGATCATTTTCCGCTGCCATTCATTGACCAGATGCTAGACAGATTGGTGGGACATGAATTTTACTGTTTTCTGGATGGATACTCGGGGTACAATTAGATTGCCATCGTCCCAGAAGATCAGGAGAAAACCACTTTTACATGCCCGTATGGTACTTTTACTTTCCGCAGGATGCCATTTGGACTATGTAATGCTCCTGCCATATTTCTATGTTGCATGATGGCTATCTTTTCTGACACGCTGGAACAAAGTATGGAGGTTTTCATGGATGATTTTTCTGTGTTTGGAGACTCTTTGAACCACTGCTTGTAAAATCTAGAAAAAAGTGTTACAAAGATGCGAAGATACAAATTTGGTACTCAACTGGGAGAAATGCCACTTCATGGTGTAGGAAGGCATTGTCCGGGGACATAGAATCTCATAAAAGGGAATCGAGGTAAACAAAGAAAAGATCGAGACAATAGAAAAAATACCTCCACCATCATCAGTCAAAAGGATTCACAGTTTTCTCGGACATACAGGATTTTACAGGAGATTTATCAAAGACTTCTCCAAGATTGCTAAACCTCTATGCAATCTATTGGAGAAAGACTTGCCTTTCAACTTCACCAAAGAATGCCACCAAACTTTTGAGATCTTAAAACAAAAGCTGGTATTTGGTCCCATCATAGTAGCACCGGACTGGACGCTTCCATTTGAGGTGATGTGCGATGCTAGTGATTTGACTGTAGGTGCAGTTTTGGGACAACGCAAAGCAAAAATTTTCCACACCATTTACTATTCCAGCAGAACTCTGAATGAAGCACAACTCAACTACACAACAAATGAAAAGGAGTTGCTCGCAGTTGTGTTTGCTTTTGATAAATTCCACTCCCATATGCTGGGTCCCAAGGTGGTGGTCTACACAGATCATTCAGTAATCAAATACCTGATCATGAAGAAAGATGCCAAGCCCAGATTGATCCATTGGGTGCTTCTACTGCAAGAATTTGATGTGGAGATCCGAGATAGGAAATGGACAGAAAACCAAGTGGTAGATCACTTATCGAGGCTCGAGAATGGAGAAACAGCTAGCAATGAACTGAGAATCAAAGAAAACTTTCCAGATGAACAGTTGTTTGCCACCAAGCGGCAAGAAGTCCCTTGGTATGCTGACTATGTAAACTACATAGTATCGGGAAAATGACCGTTGGAATGGACACATTAGCAATGCAAAAAATTCTTCAAAGAAGTCAAGCACTATGTCTGGGATGAGCCGTACCTATTCAAAAGTTATGCTGATCAATTACTGAGACATTGTGTTCCACAGAAGGAGGTCAATAGTGTCTTACAACATTGTCATTCATCACCATACGACAGACACTTCAGCGGAGATAAAACTGCAGCCAAAGTCCTACAATTAGGTTTGTTCTGGCCCACTCTGTTTAAAGATTCTTACTTATTCATTCTTCAATGTGACAGGTGCCAGAGAACGGGGAATATTTCAAGGAGAAATGAAGGACCTCTTCAAAGCATTCTCGAAGTGGAGATATTTAATGTATGGGGAATTGATTTTATGGGACCTTTTGTTCCATCATTTGGAAATCTGTACATTCTGGTTGTAGTAGATTACGTCTCCAAATGGGTTAAAGCAACAGCACTACCATCAAATGATTCAAAAGTGGTGATTAAATTCCTTTAAAAGAATATTTTCACTAGCTTCGGAATATCTCGGGCAATTATCAGTAATTGTGGCACACACTTCTGCAACAGATACTTCGATGCACTCCTATCCAAATACGGAGTTACTCATAAAGTTGCCACCATCAACAGTCAAATGGATAGATTGAAGTTTCAAACAGAGATATCAAAAGAATATTGGAGAGAACTGTTAGATCAACAAGGAGGGAATGGTCTACAAAACTGGATGACGCACTATGGGCATACCGGACAACTTACAAGACACCTATTGGTATGTCCCCATATCGAATGTTGTTTGGGAGAGCATGCCATCTGCCAGTGGAGCTTGAACATAAAACGTACTGGGAACTGAAGAAGTTAAATCTTGATCTACAAGCAGCATGAGAGAAACGACTCCACCAACTCAACGAATTGGAGGAATTTCACCTATATGCTTATGAAAATGCCAAACTGTACAAAGAAAAGACCAACGAATGGCATGATAAAAAAATAGTGCGCAGACAACTGGAACTAGGGCAGTAGGTGTTGTTATACAATTCAAGGTTGAAACGTTTCCCTGGAAAGCTGAAACCAAGGTGGTCAGTTCCATTTGTGATTACTCAGATGTTACCCTATGGAGTAGTTGAGATATATAACTCCAAATCCAACAACACATTTAGGATAAATAGCCTGCGTGTCAAGCACTATTGGGGAGAATCATTTGAGCGACAAAAAAAAAGTGTCACACTTGCAGATCCAGCCTAACATTCGAGCAGTCATCTCTAGCTGACGATTAAACTTAGCGCTAGCAGGGAGGCAACCCATGCAATTTGTGTATATATTGAGATTTGGTGTGTTTTATTTTTATGTGTTTAATTTTTGTAGGTAAAGTCACATTTCAGGATGGAAGACGTTCTCGTAAATCTTCACAAGCATTTTCCTTCTCTCCCTCAAAATTCTCTGGTGAAAGTTTACAAAGCTCGCATGGAACGAATGAGACTTTTGATGATCAAATGTATTCCTAATGACATTTGTTGGTTAATTGAAGCATGAGTCTAATTGACAGGTGAGTCATCTGACTCTTTTGTTTCATTTCTGCTTGGTTTAGGAAAAAACACCTATGCTAAGAAAAGAAGAGCTAAGAGATTAGGTGTTTGTTATAAATATGCACGCATGACATGTAATACTCGTTGTCGTTCTTTAGGAATAATGTCTGATAACCGCGAAGATAAAATTAAATTGATTAGGGATGGCATGAGTAATGAGTCTTTGTATGACATATCATTGACTCTTGAGAGGCATCCCAATGGATATGTGTATCACACAATTTGCATGTTACATACACAGTTTCGAAAAGAAAGAAAATAATTAAGTCTTGAGAATTTGACTTTAAAACACCATGTTTGCCAATTTATAAGAAAATTGGATGGGAAGCTTGTCTCTGACGCATCGACGTCATTCAAGCCGTTACTTCTTGTAAATATTATTATCTATTTGTCTTTAACTAATAATTGTGATTTGTTTTGTTATTTTCTTTTATTTTCTCCGATAGGATACAGACTTTTTGACTTTCACGATTTATTTTACTGTTTAGCTAATAATTGTTATTTGGCATGTACTAGTGCTATTATTACTCACTCTTTTTCAGGATCTATAAATTGAGCTCGTCATTGCACACTTGAAGACATTCAGATTTGAGAAAGAAATATATATAAAAAAATGGAAGCAACTTCAAGAAGACGAGTTGTAAACATCTGTGTGTTTTACGGTACTAGTGCTGGTTCTAAACCAGAATTCGTTGCGGCAGCACATGAATTGGGTAGAGTCATAGCTGAAAGAAATATGCACCTAGTATATGGCGGTGGAAACCTTGGACTAATGGGGTACGTTTCAAGGGCCGTACAGGAAGGAGGTAGTCAAGTTCTGGGAATCATCCCAAAACCTTTGGTAGAGGCGAATCTTATAGGACCATCAAACAGAGATGAATGCATTGTGCCAGGTATGTCTGAACGACTTGTTGAAATGATTAACCGTGCTGATGCTTTTATTGCTTTGCCAGTTGGCTTGGGTACGATGGAGAAATTTTTTACAGTGTTATCTTGGGTAAACTTGAACATACACCAGAAACCAATTGGACTGTTTAACGTTGATGAATTTTGTGACTTTCTTTGTGTGTTTCTTGATGATGCCCGGAGAAATGAGTTCCTTTTAAAACCTGTAAAAGATATCCTCTACATTGCCAGAACAACCCATGATTTAATTGACCAACTTTTAGCCTTTGAACCACAAATTGACCCTATCCTTTCTAAGATAAACTGGTCTGATAATGATCGTGGTAAGAAACGTCGAATAAATTTGGATCTTAACCTTTAGTTTTTCTTTTAATTCCACGCCAACCAGTACTGTTTTCTAAATTATTCTTCTACTTTTTAGACATTAGGGACAATGTCTCAATTAGGTTTGGGGGAGGAGAATAGTTAACTAGTATCTTATTTTTATTTTTCGTTGTGTTGTTTTTATTTGATTTTTAGTCAAAAATGTTCAATTTTTTTTTGAAAAATAAATAAAAAATAAAAATATTTTGATTTCTGTGTTTTTAATTTGACTAACCAGGTGGAGTGGTGTTTGAGATAGCTGTGTAAGGAATCTCCACTTCTGAGATGTATCTCAACCTATTGTGTAACAAGTTAATTTTTGTTTATTTCCATTTGAATTATTTAATTCGTGAATTCTCCATAATACTGACTAAATTGGATCTTCATATGCTCGGTTGACAGGTATTATCAACATGCATGGTAACATACAACCATGAGTTGTAAGTGAAAATTTGTAATATCCAGTGCTCTAGTTTAATTGGAGGAAGCATCTAAAAAAAGCAATGGAATAAAAAAAAATGTGTATATTAATAAAAAATTTCTACTTCGTAACTGGGCATCTTGCCTCAGTAAGTAGTAGAGATTGTTCGCGTCAAACGTTAGAACTTTTAACATCTGAGATCCGAGTAATTAAGTCCGTATGGGTGTTTTAACATCTAGTGCCCTAAAGCCAACTGGCTTGGGAGTCACTGGCCCAAAGCTCGCTACATGGATTAATGATGTTAATTATTACAAAAAAAAATTAAACATCATAGATCCGAGTAATTAAGTTCGTAGGGGTGTCTTAACACCTAGTGCCCTAAAGCCAACTGGCTTGGGAGTCACTGGCCAAAAGCTCGCTACATAGATTAAAGATGTTATAAAAAAAAACCATCGCTAAAAAGGTGTGAATTCTGATATAACTTTAGGATAAAAATATTACTCTCTTTTCAACTACACTTATGAATATTGTGGGCACAATGATTTGATTAATACCTTGTTGGTTGTGTATATGGAGAATGGTAAAAATAATCGGAGAATTTACTTATTTGGTAATTTAGAAAGAAAGAAAACAACTATTAACTTGGATAAAAGTTTCACTTTTTTAGTCACTAACTTTTTTGATCTTTTTACTTTTATGTGCATTTGATTGACGTTTGTGGGTATCGTCACTGTAAGCCCTCACGAGACTACAACTCGTCCACTAGGGAACCTAGAGGTTTAAAGGCTTGTTACATACACTAAATGTAACTGTGATCCCTACGAAAGTGGCTTAGTTTAATTTTAATTGTTTATTGTATTTTATTTTGTTATTTTTCTCGAGGACTAGCAAAATGTTAGGTTTTAGGGTGCGATGAGCGGAAAATATATCAATATTTACCGCCCATTTTACTTGATATTTTGTATAGTTTCTCGAGTTTTATGAACATTTTGATGTGTTTTAGTTTATTTTACAGATGAAATAAAATTAGGAATTAATGGAATCAATCAGGACGAAATGTGGAACAAATAAGGGCAAAAATTGGACTTGACGTTTTGATTTTGGAGTTTGGAAACTTGAAATGGCGTTCTAACGAAATACAATTTCAGAAATTTCAACTTTGTGAAATTGTCTTATTTTGGCCATAACCTTTTATTCCGATATCGAATTAAGGTGATTCAGGTCTCAGATTAAAGAAGACTCAAAGATCTACAACTTGAAGTTCATAAGATTTTCGAATTCTGAATTTTTCATTACCGAAATGGATGAAAAATCCGAAAGTGTGTTATGTGTAATTATTAAAGTCATTTTCCAAAAAAAAAGAAAGAAGGAAATTGTCAAACTTCCACCAAATATGCTTCTGCCATATTTGGTGCCATGTTTGGTGCAATGTTTGGTGGAGAAATTGGTGGAAAACTTTATATTGCCTATAAATACCAAGTTAAACTTTGTAAATTTTTCATGCTTTCTTCGAGGGATTTCTCCATGAAAACCTAAAAGAAAGTGTCTTGCATATTTATTTAAGTTTTCTTATATTTTCTATTTATTTATTTAATAAATTTTTGTGTGTTTTTAATTACATCATGAGTATGTAATCTCTTTTTCGTGGAGTCTGGGTGAAACTTTTAATATAATAATTTAGATTTACCCCTTAATTTAAATAAGTAATTTGAATTAATTATTTACCGCCTATATGGCCGGTTTTACATTATTGGACTTAGTTTCCACCTATATGGTCGGTTTAGGTGCTAACCTTGTTACCGCATACATAGTCGGTTTATATGATTTTATTACCGCCTATATGGTCGGTTGGACTTTGGACAAATGACATTCACCGCCTATATGGTCATTTTTAATATAATTAATTCAAGAAATGATTAATCGATAAGAGAGTAATCTATCTTTGAAATATTAAAAGTGAAACCCCTATCTCCAACATTTTCTTTTATTGTTGTAATTTTCTTTACTTTTTTAATTTTCTGTTATGTTATTCTGTTTAACTATGTATTTTGTAATTTTAGGTTGTTTTGTAACTAAACATATTATCTAGGGGTGTGATGAATTCCAATATCACTGATTTATAAAGTTGGTTATTTTATGTATTGGGTAATATAAATGTTTATTTATTGAGTCTTAAGCTTAATGCTTATTGTTAACTGGCCACTAATAAGATTGATTTGGTAAACTTAAAATGAACTTGGAAAAGTAATTTTAGGTTTAACCTTAGACTCAATAGCTCACGATCTCACCTCGGGGCAAATGACTTTTAGGTAGATTTCCTTACATGATAGGAATATACCTGTCGGGCGGGGGTAGCCAAAATTGGAACTTAATCTTAATGAATTCAGGTAACTTGGTTAATATAAGAATATAGTTAATTGGGTTACTTTGAGTGTTTGCATCTGACCATCGGAAGATGCTTTTGCATATTTTCGTCTTCCAGGTTAATAAACCGATATATTGCACAAACATGAGATAATCACTTCATCTTTAAAAGATATTGGAAGGATTCACAACCCTAGATAGTTTCATAATATTGAATTTTCCATAAATTTACTTTCGCATTGTTTTATTTAATTGTTTTAGATAAAAATCACCATCCAATCAACAACCAATCTATTAGATACTTATAAACATTTAACTTCATAAATTGATAGCTTAGGTATTAAGTCATCGTAGGATCGATACATTTTATACTACTTGAGCGATACGTGCGTTTGAGTAATGTGAGTGATTTCACAGATCAAAGATCCTATTCAGTTGGGGGCGTGAGAAGAATTGGAGCCAGCAAAGGTCTTGGGCTCCAGGAAGGTGATAAAGGTCGGGACAGGCTTGGCCTGGAACAGAATCTGAAGAGGGGATTGTTGGAGTTTTTTAAGGGTTATGCAGACATTTTCACTTGGGGGCATGGTGATATGCCCGGGATTGATCCTAGGTTCATCAGCCATCGCTTGACGGTAGACCGGGCTCACAAGCCCGTCAAGCAAAAGAGAAAGATCTTCAACCAAGAACGCTATGAGGCAATACGGGCAGAGGTCGAAAAGCTGTTAAAGGTCAATTTTATTAGGGAAGTGAAATACCCGGAGTGGGTATCCAATATGGTATTGGTGAAGAAGGCCAATGAGAAGTGGAGAATGTATGTGGACTTCTCCGACTTTAACACGACTTGCCTCAATGATAGCTTCCTACTCCCGAAAGTGGACCAGCTGGTGGATTCTACGATATGTCATAGACTGCTCAGTTTTATGGATGTCTTTTCGGGTTATAATCAAGTCAAAATGCATCCCGAAGATGAGGATAAGAAAGCCTTCATCACTGATCATGGGCTGTACTGCTACAAGATGATGCCATTTGGATTGAAGAATGCTGAGGCTACTTATCAAAGACTGGTGAACAAGGTTTTCAAACCTCTCATGGGCAAGAAAATGCAGGTATATGTCGATAATATAATCACGATGACGAAGAAGCCCGATGATCATCTGGGAGACCTCAAAGAGACTTTCGAGTTACAGATGAAGCACAACATGAGGCTGAATCCGGAAAAATGTGTTTTTGGAGGTCAGAATTTAACAATGTGGGGATGCATTCCAGCAGCTGAAGGAGTATTTGGCTCAGTCTCATCTACTAGTAAAACCGATCCCAGATGAGTCATTGTTGTTGTACTTAGCTATTTTTTAATATGTTGTGGGCTCGGTGCTAGTGTAGGAAGTGGATAAGGTCTAAAGGCCATTATAATACACCAGTAAGGCCTTGTTGGATGCGGAAACCCGGTATCGATCCCATGAGTTGGTGGCTCTATCTTTGGTCACGGCGGCAAGGAAGTTGCATCCCTATTTCCAAGCTCATCCTATTGGGGTTTATACCGACCATCCGCTGATGCAGATTTTGCACAAAGCAGAGGTTTCAGGGCGGTTGGTGAAGTGGTCAGTAGAGATGAGCGAGTACGATATATTTTACCTGCCCATGGTGGCAATCAAGGGGCAGACACTGGCCGATTTTGTTGCCGAGATCACAGGACCTCAGGTCTTAGCAGTGGAAAAAGCCAAGTGAGATCTGTTTATTTCCCAAGGGGCAGGCACTGGCCGATGAGGGGGAAGGGTTGGTTTACGCTTTGAGGTTTGCCTTCGAAGCAACAAACAATGAGGTCGAGTATGAGGCTATTCTGGCCGAGTTGAAACTTTGCATGACAGTTGTGGTCCGAGATGTAACAGTAAAGAGTGAATCTCAATTAGCCATCCAACAATTGAATGTCGAGTTCCAGGCGAGGGAGTCGAACATGATTGCATATCAGGCCGAGATGAAGAAGGTAGCTGAGGGGATGAGGAATGTGTTTTTTGAGCAGGTCGGTCGGGAAAACAATCACCAGACAGATTCCCTGGCTCGACTGTCGTCATCTATTAATTCTAAGACTCCCCGGACTATCCCTTTAGGTTGCCTACAGACGATGAGCATTGGGAAGTCTGAGGCCATGGACGTAGAGGCTGAGGGGAAGGCTTCCTAGATGGACCTGATCAGGAAGTATCAGGAGACTGGGGAGGTGTTTGAAGATAAGAAGGAAATGAGAAAGCTAAAGTATCGAAGTGTTAAATTCTGCTTGATAGAATGATTATTATATCGGAGGGGGTACACGACACCGTTCCTGATGTGTCTCGGACCTGAGGAAGTAGATTATGTGCTCAGGAAAATTCATGAAGGGATTTGTGAGAGCCATGATGGAGGTCAGTCACTTGTGTATAAAGCACCGAGGTAAGGGTTCTTCTGGCCAACAATACAACATGATGGAGCCATGGCAGCTCAGGCATGTGATGGGTGCCAGAAGAATGCCAACGTACTGCACCAACTGCCCGAGCAGTTGACTACATTGGCCAGTCCGTGGCCATTTGCCTAGTGGGGAATAGATATCATCGGCCTAATGCCTATTAGACGGGGTCAAGCCAAGTTCGCAATTGTTGTCATTAATTATTTCACCAAATGGGTGGAAGTCGAGCCGCTGTCTACGATTACAGAAAAGAGGGCAACATATTTTGTTAGAAAAATATTATTTATCGGTTCGGGATTCCCAGGGCCATTATTATTGATAACGAGAAGCAATTCGACAGTAAGGGTTTCAGGAAGCTTTGTAGAGATCTTCAGACTGAACTATGGTTCGCCTCACATGTTCGTCTAAAGTCTAATGGGCAGGTCGAATCGACAAATAAATAATCAAGGCCAACTTGAAGGCAAGGCTCGGGACTTAAAAGGGTTTGTGGGTTGAGGAGTTTCCGGAGGTTTTATGGGCACATCGAACAACCTACAAGGACTCTATGGGTGAAACCCCATTTTCTTTGGCCTATGGGTGTATGGAGGTCATCCCAAAAAAATAGAAATGACAACCCACCGAGTACATATTTTGAGGTCAGGCAGAATAATGAGCTCTTCAGGAACTACCTTGACTTGATAGAGGAGAAGAGGGAGAGGTCGGCGATCATGACGGCCATTTATCAACAAATGATGGCCCGTTCTTACAATAAGAAGGTCCATGTGCAATCTTTCCTCCCTGGAGACGTGGTCGTGAGGCGAGTCACTTTGAATATAAGAAAACTCGAAGAAAGTTCACTGGGTGCCAAGTGGGAAGGGCCGTACAGAGTGGTGGAAGTCGGCAGGTCGGGTGCCTGTCTTTTGGAGCAGCTGGACGATACCCGGCTCAAGAAGCCCCGGAATGCTGAGATGCTGAGGAAGTATTTCCAGTAGCTCTCCTCCTTGAGCTGGAGAATGAAATGTAAAAGAGGTGACCAGAAGTCACCAATTAGGAATAAGCTGCAGAATGAAATGTAACGTCAAAAGTTGATGGCATTTGTACGCCGCCCCTCATGAATGAACAAACTCATCCTAGAGAAGTTGTTGTTGTTGTTCGACCTGTCAAATCTGCGGATTCACGGCAACGATAATCATCATAGAGTGGCAGGTGAACTGGCGTGCTGAGGGTACTCGATCGGTTTCCAGGAGTGCCTCCAACTTATTATGTGGTGGCCACCCGGGGTGATGTAGAGGGTGACACATCTGATGGTGGACCACTAGAAGTCACAGCGGAAGTTCCCGACCAGGCTCAAGAATTGTTCAGAGATACTTTCAGATAGCTCGGCTCGGAGGAACCCTGTTAAAACTGATAAGAAGCATCAAAATGAAAGTTCAGACCAGAAGAGTAATATCGAACGACCACACGAAAACCGAAAGTTTATTATAGAGCCTTTCTAGAAATGACCTGCAAAGAGTTATAAGAAGGGCAGTAGATCCCGTGAATATGAATAAAACTTTCCCATTTAAATTAAAAAAACTTGTCAATTTTTATTGTTTGTTATTTGAATGGAAATGCATGCTCAATATTCTTATGATATGCTTGTGGTCGAGATAAATCAAGGGGAGCTCAGTATCTGGAGGGGGCTCCAAACCCGGGGCACGCCAATCCCCGGTGTCATTATCAAACCCCCGGGTGGAAGTGCTCCAACCTAGGTGCCTTCACTTTTGAGGATCCAGAACGCATGAAGAGATGAAAGACATGTGGGAAACGCGCGAACCCACCGTGGCACGCCAATCCCTGGCGTCATTATCAAACCCATGGGGCCAGAAAGTTATTACCTCATGACTTGGATTTTGGAGGAATAAGCTCGGGTAAGCCGAACACAGGGAAGATTCTCCCCATGTGAGTTATTTAGCTGATCCCGCTGAGAACCACCAGACACATAGCACGGGGACGACCAAAGTGCCTCTATGACTCTTGTAGCCTCGGGTAAGCCGAACAATGGAAGATTCTCCCTTTGTGAGTTATCTGGTCGATTCTGCTGAGAACCACCGTGCACATAGAATATGGACGGTCATAGTGCCTTCGTGACTCTTGTAGCCTTGGGGAGGCTGTGAACACGGGGAGGTTTTTGCCCCCGTGAGTTATCTGGCTGATCCATCTGGATCATTAGGAGCATAGTACGGGGAGGAATGAATGGTCTCCATGGCATTTGCAGACTTTCGACTTGCCTAGCATGAGCCAAATCTCATGGTGTTGGCCATTCCATGATCCGTAGCTCGGTTTATCAGTCTGTGAACTGTAAGATTCAAAATTATTATTTTAGGTAGCCTCGGGCAGAACGTTGTCCCGGGCACTCTTGCTGTTAGTTTTTGAGTTTGTACGGAGTATGTGCTAAGTCACCTCCACAGTATTAAAACACTGTCATGTTCCCGATGGATGACCTGGACGGAGATGCCTTACCAGGGTTCGTGGCTGCATATTCCATCGCAGTTAACTCTCATCTTGTACCACAAGCTCGGGGCTGCATTCATTTCGTCGAGGCCATCTTATATTACCAGATTGAGGTCGGGCCATGTCCCACCGAGTCTGGATATTTCTTGGCATGGGGTCAGAGCATCCCACATGGCCATGCTTTAACTGGCACGAGGAGAGATCATTCCCTCATAGCCTAATGTTGTTACTAGCTCGGGGCTGGACCATGTCCCACCAAGTCTGGATATTTCTTGGCATGAGGTCGAAACATCTCTCTCATGGCCATGCTTTGGTTGGCACGAGGAGGGATCATTCCCTCGTGGTCAAGTGTTGTTACTAGCTTGGGATCGGGCCATGTCCCACCGAGTCTGGATATTTCTCTGTATGGGATCAGAGCATCTCCCCCATGGCCATGCTTTGGTTGGCACGATGATGGATCATTCACTCATGGCCAAGTGTTGTTACTAGCTTGGGGTTGGGTCATGTCCCACCGAGTCTGGATATTTCTCGGCATGGGGTCGAAGCATCTCCCTCATGGCCATTCTTTGGTTGGCACGAAGAGGGATCATTCCCTCGTGGCCGTGTTGTTACTAGCTCAGGGTCGGGCCATGTCCCACCGAGTCTGGATATTTATTGGCATGGGCTCGGAGCATCTCCCCTATGGCCACGCTTTTGTTGGTACCTGGAGGAAACATCAAGTCCGATGTCATCACCGGCCCCGTGGCCAAATTTCGAAGGCTGAGCAACCTAAAGAGTTGGAAAAATCATTCAAGTTTTGAAACGAAGACAAGCATACAGCAAATAGAAAATAATAATGAGTATGGGCTAAATGCAAATGTCAAGAAATTTAAAATTATTTATTACATTGGTCTCACTCGGGGTCACCCACTCTAAGATGTCCATGCAGGGACAATTCATGAAATTTAGGCAAATGAGGACTCGGGGCAGTGGGCAGAGCCTCGATCTCGGTAGCGGCTATAGGACCCTCAGTCTTAGGACCCGCTGTAGGAGTTTCTACCTCGGCTATAGAATCTAGGGCCACATGATTTAGAGTTGGGGCTTTGGGTTCGGCTTGTGGAGCCCCGGGCTCAGCAGTCTGTGAGGCAGACTCAAGGACAGAGGATATGGGCACTGCAGATATGGGCTCGGGATCTTGTGTGTGCTCGGGAACGAGGGAAGCAGGGCTCGGGCTTCTTCCGTGAGATTTCGCCTTTGCAGAACTTTATGGCGGTATGGATCGGTCCCATATCCAGTCCAAGCATGAGAAATGCAAAAATATATGTGCACTCCTCGAACCCCTCCACTTTGGCCCTATCTATAGCAATCTCCGGTTCGACCTATTTCATCCTCAGGTCTTCCAGGGCTTGATCCATTTGCTTTGTCATATCACCGAGCTTGGAACCAAGAGAGGACTTTTCCCATTTCAGATTTTTGGTCTCGTCATTGGCAGCATCCATCTCTTTCTTCGCAATCACGGAAGCATTACGAAGAAACTCAGCCAAGGCATTTGCGTCAGCTTCGACCTTTCTTAACCTCTGGACCTCAGAAGTGAGCTTCTGGTTTTCCTCTGTTTTCTTGATCAGCTCATTCTTTTGCTCATATAGTTGGGATTGGAGCCTCTGTGTCTGTCCCCCCTCGGACAAGAGGCTGATTAGCAGGTCTTGCTGTTGGCCATCATATAGCTGAGCTGCAGAGATGAAGAGAAAAGGTTAATTAAACTAAGTGAAATGCAAACTGAAGAAGAGGACGGGCAATTACCTCGTGGATAAGGAAGCAGGACTTGGATACAAGCACTTCGGGGGAAACGTCTTTGTAATAGGGGATCCGCTCATGAGGTATGGACTCGGCCAGCGAATTGAAAGTGAGGGGCTCGGATGAGCTCCACGTGTACAAGATTTAATCTCGTCGGACGAACGAGATTAAAAAACCGTTCAGTTGGCTCAGAATGGGGCGGTTACCTTCATTTTGACGCGCAAGCTGTGGATGAACGACAAGTGTCACGATGGGAGTGAAAGTATGGGAAACCCTAATGAGATATGTTGGGCATTTAAAGCAGTAGTGATGATCTACGGTTTTCAAGGGACGACTATTAGAAGGACAGAAAGGACATTTGTGCGAAGTAACCATGTTATTTTGGTGGTACGAGAGACCTACCAACCCGATCATGTGACAGTGAAGAGACCGACCAACATCCTCCTCACCATTGTAGTTCCCAAAATCAACTCACAAACTCGTTGGAACCGAGAACTATGGGACAAATGTTGATGGTGATTTTTGAGCCTAAGGGTCGCCAGCAAGTTCAGAAGGGCATGAAGGGAATTTCCAGTCCAATGTACTAAAGGCAAAAGACAGTAACCAAGGGCGTCTGGCCCATCAGAGTGGTCGGGCTCGGTCCTCATTCCCTCACCGACCCGAGGAGTAAAAGTGTTTAGAGAAGAAGGGCAATTAGGGACCTCAGGTCTGACCCGACCAGGTGGCTCTACATGACGGGATGTATGTTGTTACGGCCACCCGACCTAGTAGGGAAGGTCAGGGTGACATTGATCAGGACTGAGTATAGAGGTCTAAACACAACTTGGGGACTTGCACCATCTATAAAGTCTTGATATGACAGATGTAGCTTGTAAGATTATCTTCTGATACACGCCACCGCGTGAACAGGTGAATATAGGCTGGCATCATAAAGGTAGCGTGTGGAGTTTTCCAAGAAAGGGTTTAAGTTTAATGAAGTGTCAGATGACAGGTTTAATTTCGGCAGTGGCAGACTCACGTGGATGAGGTCACGAGGATGGTGGAACATTGTTATTTTCTTTGTTATATAAAGGGGTTGAGTGCACTTTTGTAAGGGTTAATAATTTTCATTCTTGAAAGCTTGTAAGAGAGATAAAAAGCCTTTTTAGAGAGAACGCGAGAGAGGTCGGTCACACTTGTAATAGTCATTTTGCCTTGGTCGGACAAACCCGACCACGTTATAAAAAACTATATTTCTTTGTGTCCATGGACGTAGGTCGGATCCATACCGCCGAACCACGTTAAATCTTATGTTCTTATCTGTGTACTTTCCATTTTTCTGCTAAGTTTGCTTTTTGTTCCCAACAAACCAAACAAATTCACAGTTGAGGGAAAATTGTTCGAGGAGCGAGTTCCGGATTTATCCCTGGAACAAAAATCAGCTGTGAACAAAACTAATAGCATAACTTGAGTCTTTTTGTTTTGTTGCAGATGAAAACAACTCCATGGTGGGAGAAGTAAGATGCAGCTAGATTGGTTAGTAAAGCATCCAAGTCCAAATGAAATTTAATTCTAAGGAAAAGAAAGAGGAAACACATTCTGCCAAGGTAGCTTTCTGGTTTTTGTTATAGCAAAGCTGGTGCTTTATGCTTGACCTCTGTGAAATGCTATTCTCCTTTTACATTTTGTCTTCATTGTTTCATCATGTTGTTAGTGCTAATTAATAGTATAAAACTGAGTATCATCATTCCTGAAGGTTATGATTTTTTCAAAAGTTCTTTTTATTGGCTGTGGCTGACTCTATATCAACAGTTAATATTATGGCTGTTTTTACAGCTCCATGTTTATGTTTCTTCAGAATCAAGGCGTTAATCAATTTTGTCAATAAAATGGCTTCCAGTAGACTAATAGGTCAAGAAAGACAACAGTGACTTGAGGTAAAATTATTAAAAGGCCTTTCATACCTATGTCATTCAGTTTTTTTGTTAAATGTCTAGGTTTTATTATTTAATAATTTCTAGAACCCAACCAAAAAGAATTTGAAAACACTTCTTGAACACCATTGTAATAACAATTAGGCTGTTTCTTGCTCCTTTTGTTGCTATTGTATTCTGAGAAGATACCTTATAAAAGCGTCATAGGGAACTTCAATTTTTTTTTTCAATCGTTAGAAACTCTGCAGCCAAACCACATCTTCCGGCATAAGTGCAGTAGTAAAATCCCGATGTGTCTCAGATTCTTACAAGAAACGCACTTCTTAAATTCGAACTCAGGACCTCAATATGAGATTCTGACTTTTACACCATCAAGCCATGCCCCTCGGGACAACTTCAATTTGTACATTGTATATTCAAGGAAAATGGAATTTTTCAAAGAAAGTTTGAATAGTTCACTTGTAAATATTTGAAGGCAAAAATGGCAGCACATAGCCTTGCAATTGCCATTTCATGACCAAGTTATGTAGGAGTTTCATGTATTTTACATCAAGTATTGGCATTATCCCAATCTAAAATCAACTAAATAGAAATGGGAAAAATATAAAAACTAATTAATTTTTGTTTATTGAGTTTATTTTTGTGTCTATTGTGTTGTCTTTTCGCTTGACCTGGATAGAACTGACACATATATGCATTCATGGTCATCATAAGCCTCCCAGCTGTATGGACCTGGCTCCTCTGATTGTACATAACTTCTCATCCTTCATTATTCTTCCACATTTCTATTTGCCAAATGACCCATGGAAAGCTCAAGCCCTTTAGCCATTGAGAGTTTTTCATACAGTTTGTTATCAAATGCAGAACCCCTTTTTGATGGCATATTTGATGAGCCACTGAGAACATCTCTTGACAGCTCAAAGGAATTGGCTCAGAACTTCAATTTTGATATCCTTACATCTCAATCTTCAGCGTTTCTTCATCATGCTGATGAGCTTTTTTTTTTTTCCTGATGGCCTCATCAAACCTGTATTTGCTCACCCTTCAAAGATAAAGGCCTCCAGTAGTACTTCATATTTGATTACAGTCTTGCCTGCTGGTTCTTCATTTTCTCCAAAATCATCCAAGAAATTTTTGCGGAAGTGTTTTGGATATCTCAGACCTTATTGCCATAAATTCGGAAGCTCAAGGAAAAGTAATAGGGTTGATGATATTGACAGGAGAGAACAGGAAGTTAAGAATTGGAGCAACTCACCACTAGCAGATGATTGGTGTGATGTTGAGAACTCAATCTATGAAGCGATTCTCCATTGTAAAAGATCAGAAGGTATGTTCACGACACCATTCTTTTCTTAAATTAAATTATGTATAATCAATCTTTGTGGTTGATGATCATCTTCTATTTTTTATTTCAGAAAAATGATCATTGAACAGGGAAAGAGGGCAAGAAGAAAATGAAATGGAGCGTCTACTAATGCACGCAAGAGATTGGCCACGATTTGTCCTTTGTCCATTTCCGGGTCTTCCTTGTTTGTTAATGTGAATTTCATCTTTTGAATTACATAAACTTCATTAATGTTGTTTTTTTAAAATACTTTTGTCATCTTATTCTTGCCGTCCAACGGATGTTGCTGGTATGCTGGGTGACAAAAGGTTTAGGACTTGGTTGTTAGGTCCTGCGTTCGAATGTATGTGGTACATTTCTTGTAAGAACGTGGACAATGAAAGGTTTTACCTGCTCCACTTAAGCTTCGGTCGGATGATTTGACGGCGAGGTTTCCAAAAGGAAAAATCTTATTCTTGTAAGAATAAGAATACATTTACAAGTTTTCTATCTGTCTGTGCAAAAAAAATCTAAAGGGCTCATTGGGATTGCAAAAATTTCTGTAAGGGTGGAGCCTGTGGGATTGATATGTTAGACGCTAGTAAATAATCAATTTTTTATTTCGTTACTTGGACGGGTCAGATACAGATATTGACATTCTTAACTGATTACACTATTTTAATTTTCAAATTCCATACTATACGAACCAAATTGGGCCAAGGGCATTTTCCTCTTTCACCTCTAGCCCAATATCTGAAATAGCCTTGTTCCCCATCATTGCTCATGATGACATAAGGTCGAGGCTAGAATTTCCCAATACCCAATAGTATCTATATTGAGTTTGGGCCCTGGATTTAAACAAAGCCCAATTCCAAGTCAAACCCCACCTTTACCACCGAAAAGTGAGATTTGATCACATGGCTGATTGTTTTCCGAACAATCAGCTGCCACAACCTGGGAAGTAGGAAGTAACATGTTAGTAGGGTCCATTCTCATTATGCACACCCATTTTTTGATGGATTTCCCTTTTTGAACTTATAAAAGGAAAACATATCTCATAATTACATTCATTCAGAGATTAGCCTCTCAACTCTAATACAAATAAGCTTACTCGTCTTCACCGAATCGTCATAAAAACCTCTGTCCATCCATATTTCGACTCACCGCCCTCACGACAGCCTATAGGGGACAAGGTAGCCTTGGACCTTGCTCCTCCTCGCATTATATATATATATATATATTATAATATAATATATATATATATATATATATATATATATATATAATATATATATATATATATATATATATATTTGTCATATTTTCATTACTGATTTGAGTTTCGGAGGGCCTACGACCACCACCACACCGGTTGGTAGATTCCTCATCACTCTACACTCTACTTTATTTTGAAGGATCGCTAGTACCCTCTCTACAATTATCGATTGTGGACCTCGGGCGAAAACCAGCATCTATAATCTGGTTCCCACCGTGGGGCCTTAGCGATTTATAGCAAGCAACACATCTCAGTCCACAACCCTTATAAACAAAACAATACATGGCTTCAAGCAGCGAGCAAACACCAGATCCTGTGGCCACTCAGTTGGCCATCCTCCAATAACGGCTACGGGTTTTGGAGGAAGAAAATTCATCCATGCGAAGCTCCAACACGGACTTCCAGAAGCAGTTGGAACAAATTTCCTCTACTTCTCAACGACGATGAGCTCTAGACCTCCCCAATCATCCCACTTTTCGTTCCAACTTAATGGAGGCATTCCATAATGAAAAAAACGACAATCCTTCATCACACAATCATCCACAAAGTCAAGAAAGGAATCAACACATTCTCTCGGTCGACCAAACACAACATATCACTTCCTTCATGCATAGGGAGATGCAAGAATTCAAGGAGGCGATTCTTTCCAGCCTAACAGCTGTCAGACTACCTATGAGGAAAAATAGAGTCGGTACAATCTTAGATACTCATTCCTAGAGGCCATTACGTCTATCGAACTCCCGCAGAGATTCAACCCTCCTGACATGAAGTTATACGATGGATCCACTGACTCAGATGACCACGTAATTCATTACAAATACAAAATGATGTCTACAGGCCTCGATCCACACCAGTAGGAGCCTGGCATGTGTAGAGGGTTTGGTGAAATGTTGGACGGCCCAGCTCTCACCTGATTTATCAATCTACCATATCGATCGATTGGATCATATCAAGAATTGGCCGATAAATTCATGGAGCATTTTGCGAGCTTTTACATATTTGAAAAGACCACAAACGACCTCAATGCCATACAACAACGCATGAGAGAATCTCTGTGACACTACGTGGCACGCTTCAATAAGGAAATGATAACTATTCTAGATCGCCACCAGTCGATTGCGGTTGAAGCCTTCAGGAATAGGTTGCTAGCAGACACGGGCTCTATAAGAAGTTAATAAAAGTCTGATGTTACACAATGGATCAATTAATGGCCTGAGCCCAAATAGAATCAGATGGGAGGAGGATAAATGGAATAAAAATAGAGAAAACTCATTCAGTCTACAAGGGGAAAGGAAAACGAATCCTCCCAAATGACCAAAAGAATTCAATTAAAAAGGCCAACAGTCAGCCGACCGAAAAGCCCATCAAATGAGGGACCATCACCCTCTCAACAAGGCTTTAACCGTCGACCACTACCATATAGCAGTGGAGAGAAGGCTCCTTACGACATCCCCAGACTCCCAGACTACAACTTCACTATCTCTTCGGGGGAACTAGTCTCAGTCCTCAAGAAGATGGGGAATGAAGTGAGATGGCCTCCACACTCCAAAGAAGGCTATGTGAGAAAAGATACGAGTAAATGGTGTGAATTCCATCGAGACTACGGTCATACGACAGTCGATTGTGTAGCGCTGAGGTTGGAAGTTCTGGAGCTGTTGAACAAAGGGCCTCTAAAATATTTGCTCACAGAGAAAGGGAAAGCTACCATGGCAAGACGGGATGACAGGGTTGAACAAAGGGATGGTCCACAACCTCCCCCACCAATAAACAACAAAGTTAACTTCATGTCAGGGGGGATCAGAAGTCAGTGGTGTCTCATACTCTGCAGCGAAATGACACTCTAGAATTGCAGCTACAGTTACACATCATTCTACGATGATGATAAAATGAGATTATACTAACCTGGCAATTGAATTCATGGATGATAAAAACTCCAATCATACGAATCCTCACCATGACACACTTGTAATGGTCAAAAGAGTGTTGGTCGACACGGGATCCTCAGCCAGTATCATCTTCGTGACTGCTCTCGCTGACATGGGAGGAGAGATGGAGAAAATAAATCATCAATCGACAGCTTTAATAGGCTTCTGTGTGGAACAAAAATTTACATTGGGTGAGATTTTGCTCCCAGTATACGCATGTGAGTCAACAAGATCACTACATTTTTGGTCTTGGATTGTTTGATTGCATGAAAATGTACTTTAAACATCGCTAACTCGGTTTAATTATCATATGTTTAATCTTAATTAGAGTTTATTTTGTGATTTGTTATTGAGAAGCATTGGAATATGGGTATTGAAAATTACGCGTGTTTCGAGACTTTACGGACGTGCCGGGAGCACACGGGAAGCAAGCAGAGACGTAGGATTCAGATACTGCAACACAAGCCACGCGTCGTGACACGCATGCGTAAACCATGGTTTTTTGTTTAGTTTGTTTTTACGCAAATAAGACCACTAGGACCGCTCTATATAAACCCAAGTTCGTCCAAACCTTAGGAGGAGAGAAAAGAGAAAAAAAGAGAGAAGTTATATAACAAAGTGCCAAAAACACGTATTTGAGTTTGAAGAACGAAGAAACTTCGTGCCAGATAGATGTTGTTGCAATCTCTTCAGGTTGTGTCTCTCATCTACATGGAGAACTAATCTCCTAGGTAAATCTAAGGATGAACTCTTGTATTTTTCTTATATTCTGTTAGGAGGTAGCATGTTAGTAGGGTCCATTCTCATTAATGCACACCTTCACTTCCCTTTTTGAACTTATAAAAGGGAAGCATATCTCATAATTACATTCATTTAGAGATTAGCTTCTCAACTCTAATACAAATAAGCTTAATCATCTTCACCGGAACCGCCCTAAAAACCTCCGTCCATCCATATTCTGACTCACCTCCCTCACGGCAGCCTATAGGGGACAATGTAGCATCGGACCTTCCTTCTCCTCTTATTATAATATATATATATATATATATATAATATATATATATCATATTTCAATTACTGACTTGAGTGACGGACACGCTCACTCTACATTTGTTTTGCAGGATCCCTAGTGCCCCCTCTACAAATTCTCGATTGTAGACCTCGGGCGAAAACCAACATCTACACATTCTAAGAGTTAAAAAAACAGTCAAATTATGTAGGTTTTAAGCAATTTATTCCAACATCTGGCAATGAACATTTAAAAAGCAATTTCTTGTCATGTAGAGTCAAGAAAACATATCACTTTTATTCGAGTTTAGTGATGAGCTTATCATACTGGTCCTTTACTATAATGTGTGGTCAGTGGACTGGTAAGTTCATATTGTCAGAAGATTTATATTTAAAGATGAATAAAGGTCTTTTTGGTTATTATATTAATATCAGTTCGTGATTCCGACTCAATAAATCCTTCTTTAGTTGATTAAATGTTGCGTGGTATGAGATGTGAAAGTGCTTAAGCGGGAGCGATTTTGTTTGGAATTCAATGTGTAAAGTTAATAATTTTTTTAGTTTTCATTTTGGAATCTGATGCTAAAATATATTATTGACTTAATTCATGAGAAAATTAGGGCAAATAAAGATATTGGTTGAATAATTTCTTACATTTAAGATGCAGTTAGTGTTAGAGAATCGTGGGCTGAAACTGACACGCAAATAAAGTGTAGTTGAGAACAATTGTTAGTCTAGGAGGCGATGCCTACCATATAACAATACAATAACAATTAGGAGACTTACCATACTATAAATATTAACGATAAAATAAAATAATGAGACATAAATTTAACGTGGTAAAATCATAAATGTGAGGGAAACATCCACGGGAAAATATTGAAGGATTTCACTATAATGAAAAGAATTTTACAACTTCTCTCTAAACACAAGGAGTAAACAATCTCACACTCTCTTAAAATAAGAGAATTACAACTCTCTCACAAACTCTTAAGAAGAAACAATATTTTTCTCTCTTAGAATATAGAGGATTTGGTTGAGAATGAATGAAGAAAATAATGAAATGAAGCCTATATTTATAGACATGAGATTCATTGTGCAAATAATGAATTTTATTTTTTTTATTATTTTATTTTTATACATGTGGGACCCACCAATATAATTAATATTTTTTTTAATATATTAATTAAATGCACCTTTCGGTGCTTTGACTTTAAGCACCGAAAGGTGCTTAACAATTAGTTCAATGAATTTTTTCAAGATTCAATTTAGGTCTAAAACCTGTAATAAGATTGCTCACAATATTTGTCATAAGATTGTTACTGGTTTATGGATGAGATCTTTTCCTCTCAATCTGTGACTTATATTGGAATGAAATATTTTCCATTTGAAAAACAAATGTTGGTATTGTATAATCTGAAATGTTATCAGTTTCGGTATGATGGAGTTGCTGCTTGGAGTGTCAATCCGATTTGTACATTTTATTATTTATTAATAAAATAACTATTTTTTTCATTTCATACCTTATAATGGTATTTTCATTATGCGTATTAAATTGATGTATAGATATGCTGAGAATGACATCGACCTTAGAATAGTCTTGACACTATGTGTAAACTATTCTTAAAGTAAATATTCCTAGTCGTTGGTTTTGGAATACGATCGAATTCCTATAACCTAGAAGACTAGCACAAGTCGTATATTGGAATTGGAGTTCCAATGGTTTAACCCGATGTACCATGAGTTTTGGAACCTCGTATAGACATGTGGGTATTCGTCGAAGCGAATACTGAATTACTCATAAGTGATTCCTAATAGTTGGAAGTACACACCACCGTCAATAGGAATCTCCTCGAGTCGAGTAGCATATGTAATCCTCTAACTATATGATACCATTGATTTTGTGTGAGATCTTCCATACTTTGATGCCATGTATGTCAGAAACCTTTCATGGTCTGGCCTTTAGATGTTCGTTAGGTGTGGACCGATGCACTCAGTAATCAAGTGCAAAGCAAGATAGGATCCATCGGTCTGTATGTGTATTATAAGGGGTTTAGGTATCAATGTAAGTAAAGTCACGATTCTTAAAGACTTTAGCCAAAGCCGATCATTTATGGTGGATTGCATCTGTTGTAAAGAATCGTGGACATGTCGACATGAGATGTGCGCCTTGGAAACTTGAAGGTGTATTCTAAGTTTCCTAAGCACAACTCTGATAGCCAACGACAGAGGGATTGTTAAACATATGTGATGGCCTCGATTTGTATAGATCATAAAGGTCGTTCGTGTTTTTCGAGAATTCGGAGGTGGCCGAATTGTGTACATATTAGCTAGATTTGTATGATGAATGTGTTTGAACTTAGCCTAAGCAACATATTTTTCCAAGTGTACAATAATCCTAAATTCACATACATGAAGATGAAGTTTGCATCTAATTTGTATAGAACTTATGTCCGAGTTTGCATGCTTTCAAAAATACATCATTATAACGGCAAGCATTCATGAATACAGAAATGCAAATAAATCATAGTGATACTAGCATGCGATATCAAAATGACGGTAAATATGCAATTTCACATTGATAGACACAGAAGCGCAAACAAATAACATTCGAATTCAAATGACAAATAATAAATAAATCAAAGCAACATAAAACGAAAGAATGTGCTGTTTACTCAAGCGGTACGTGGAGTTGTATCCCGAGTACAGATCATACTACCGTCCATTCGGAATCGGCTATGAAATTTATGTCCGGGTTTCCATCCGATATACCGCGAGAGTTGACACATCTTTCATTTTATCTCAAGGCCACAACATACAATATTTCGTAATACATACATATTTATCTACTCAAGGGCCACAACATACATTTTAACATAATAATCATGCGGACAATACTCAATAAATAATAAAATAAAACTGAAACGAGTGTGAAAAATACCCTCAGGTCTAACCTTTTTTGCCGACTTTCGGACTTGCGTTTCATGGAGATCGGAAGGGTAAAGCTCCTCAACTTCTCCGGTTCACTGGTTTAGCGTCTTAGTTCACTGTTTTTCTGTTTTGCTTGCTGTTCGGCCTCCGTTTTGCTGCTGTTTTCTCTGTATTTTCTGCTCACTGTTCAGGTCACTGTTTGGTGTGTTAAATCTACTGTTTTGGGTGTTTTGGAGGGCTAATTGGGTGCGACTTTTAAGGGCTTTGAGGGGGGGACTTTATGCAGTTTTTTAGTTCAGTTTTAAGGTGATTTTAGGGCTGTTTTATGGGTTAAAATCGCAAAAAAAAAATCTGGGCAGAATGGGCAGTAATGTGCGGCAGTTTTAGGGGGAGTGAATGGCGTTTTTTCTGACTGTTTTGGTGTGCAGTGGGGGGGGGGGCAGTGTTTGGGGCTGTTTTGTGCGACTTTAGGACTGTATTTGAGGCTTATTTTGGTGTGGATTAGGGCTGTGAAAGGTGGCTAAAGATACGGCAAAGGGGGTTGTCTAAGGGATGGGTATTCGGTGGTGAGAGTGGAGGAGATGGAGAGAAATTTTGTTGCTTCTTTCTTGGTGTGTGCGTGAATGTGTGCTAGGGTGTATGGGCATGAATTCCAATTGTGTGAAGGGAGTGCATGTCTTGGTTAGGGGTTGTTTATATAGAGAAGGGTTAGGGTTTCCCCTTGTCTCACAAGGAAGGGATTTTGGCATTAAAGAGAGGATATGATTTGGTGTTAGACAAGGAAAGCAAGTGATTTGATGGAGACAAGATTGGCTTAGATTAGGAAGGTTGAATATTTGATTGGTGTTAATTAGGCATTTAATTTGTTAGATTAGGAAGTCAATATTTTTAATTGGTTATGATTGATTTTAATTAGGCATAATATTTCTTTAATTTAGTATATAATATTCTGGATTAGGAAGTTACAATATTTTAATTTGGTATAATTATATTTTATGTCTTATTTAATTTGGTAAATGGTTTAATTATTTTATTTAATTCAATTACATTATTTAATTAATATTTAATTTAATTTGGGTGTATTTTAGGGTGATGGGCGTGTGGGCCTAGGTGGTGGTGGTGTGGGCTTTGTCTTGGTGGGTTAGGTGTTGTGTTGGTTTGGTGAGTGGGTTTGGCCAAGGTTAAATGGTTCTGGGTTTTTTAGGCCAAAGGTGCTTTAAAACGGAGCTCCAACGAGCGAGCTTGACGCTAAACAAGTGAATAAGGATCTAACGAAATACCGATTCCCTTCCAACGACCGTTTCCCGCGATATCCTTAACTAAAAAGGTAGTGCCTCCAACTGAGACTCATCATCAGGTTTCACATGTAAAAATGCAATGCTTACAAGTAGCCCCATAAATAATAGGGCAAATCTGTGAAACTCAACATTGATCGTACCATATCCAATAAAGTCCGATTTCTCCTCTCAGACACTCCATGTGCTGTGGAGTACCTGGAGGAGTATATTGAGCGAGAATCTCATTCTCCTTCATATAATCCATGAACTCACCACTCATATATTCGCCGCCTCGATCAGATCGAAGGTATTTAATATATTTACCAGTTTGTTTTTCTACTTCATTTCGGAACTCTTTGAACTTTTCAAAGGTTTCCGATTTATGTCGCATCAAATAGACATAACCGTACCGTGACAGATCATCGGTAAAGGTAACGAAGTACGAATAACCACTATGAACAGTTTGACTTAGTGGACCACATACATCAGAATGTACGAGTTCCAGTAAGTTAGTGGCGCGGTGTCCAACACCAGAAAATGGGGCTTTGGTCATCTTACCCTGAATACAGGATTCACAAGTTGTATAGGATTCAATGGTGAGATCTGGTATCAAACCATTCCTAACCAATTGGGTAAGGCGTTTAACGCCAATGTGACCAAGCCTCATATGCCAAAGTTCAGTATTATTAATTACAGGTAAACTACGTTTATTAACTCCAGTATTTAATATATCTTTTGAAGTTTGCAATGTATAATGACCATGCTGGTTTGGACAACAAAGGATCTGAATATTATTACTATCATATAAATATAAAGAACTATTCTTAATATTAATACAAAAGCCTTCTGTATCCAATACAAAAAGTGATATAATATTAGCTACACATCCAGGTACAAAATGGCATTCATTTAACAAAAGTGTCCCATTCGGCAATGAGATCTCGCATACTCCCACTGCAACTGCATCCAAAGAGTCTCCACTCCCGAACTGCAACTGCATCTCCCCGGGCTTCAGCCTCCTACTTTCCTTCAGCACCTACAACGAATTGCAAATGTGAATGGGACAAGCAGAATCTAAAATCCAATTGGATGTAACGGCTTCACAAGCCAAAGATAAATCAATAACTAGAAAAATAAATGTACCTGATGTAGATGCTCTATCTCTCCTCGGCTGGGTGATGTAATCATGGCAGTTCCTTTTCCAATGCCCGACTTTGCCGCAGTGGTGGCATTTGTCTTCAGAAGCCCTTTTGGGCTTAGCAATCTTCGCCTGCTGTTGAGGACCAAAAGCCTTCTTCTTCTTTCCTTTCTTCTTCTTTCCCTTGGACCATTCTTGGGAAGAATTAGAAAGAGAAGTAGTTATAGGAGGGCGAGTTGGTACTCCCTTCTTAAGGTCCTCTTCTGCCATGAGCAACATCTTATGTAGCTCCTGGTAGGTACAGACAGTCCTATTCATGTTGAAGTACATCACGAACTGGCGATATGAAGCTGGAAGCGAACCAAGAATGACATTCCTACCGAGAATGTCATTCAAGATGAGATTATGTTGCCTCAACTGATCGATCAAATCGATCATCTGAAGAACATGTGGGCTTACATCTTACCCCTCATCCAGACGCGCATGGAACAGTTCCATTGCGACTTTGTGAACAATCACTTGTTCTTGGTTCTCAAACGATTGTCTCAATCGCGTCATCATACTATAGGAATCTAGCATACCATAGTATTGTTTCTTGAGTTTCGGAGACAGCGAACTAAGGATGTATGATTTAACCCTTAAATCAGCATCTTTCCAAGTTTCAAAATCTTGGCGTTCCTCCTCCGAAGCATCCGCACCCACAGCAAGGGGCAACGGACCCTCAAGAACATATCCCAGCTTTTCGGAATCGAGGACAATCCTCAAATCCATTCCCAGTCGGCGAAGTTCTCAGCGCCTTTCAGTTTGTTCGCATCAAGCATACGCGCAAACTGATTTGTGGATTGTGCCGCCATCGCCAATCTATCATATAGATCACGAAAAACGGTTAGCAGAAATAAAGCAGTTTCTTATAATATTATAATATCAAAAGCATAAACTAGATCATGGATTTTTAATCTAAAAATGCCCCTCCCACTAAATCATGCAATACTGTAGTCCCCAAACAGAATACAAAGATTTAATATTTAAATTAAATACAAATAGTGAAAAGTGGATCCCGTGAATATATTTCAGCTCACAGCAGAGGCACGGTCTCGCCTACGTATATTCATCAGGTAAAGACAACTCATTTGTCAATCACTCAATAGTGACTCATGGGTTTCCGGTCCTGGTCGTTTCTCGTTGTCGCTGCGAAGGCAGGCCCACAAGGAGACGTACCAAGGTTAAACTCGTCAATGATAAACTCAAGTTACTTACGTAATCCTGACAGCTAGGGCACGTTCAGAATTCTGCTTTTACTTGAATTTATCTAGTATCTGATATACATCGGTATAAATAAATCTATATCGGCTACACCCTCACAGCAGAGGCACGATCTCGGATGTAGTCACAGAGAAGTATTCATAAACCGTATTGACAAGACGGACCACATAACATGCATCAACAATAATTACATTAAAACCTTATTAATTAGGGATTTTTTCCGCTAAGTGTCATACACCCTAAATCTAACCAAATTAGATTATAATAAGCATTAAAGTCAAGAAAACATGATTAAACATTGATTTAATTAAAGCTAATCATTTTAGGGGGCCTAGAATCAGACTCGCTCTGATACCATTTTGTAGGGGTTTTTAAGGGGCTGAATCAGAGTAACGCAGCGGAAGCGGTGGAAAATCGTATTTTCCGATTTCAAAACTTTTTCTCGGATTAATTAAATAAACATATTTATTTAATATTCCAATAATCAAATTATGAAAAAAAATTCAATAAATCATATTTAAGTGAATTTACCAAATTACCCTTACTTGGTATTTTTGTCCATTTTAGTCCGAAATTGATCAAATCAATTTTGAATGATTCTAAATCATTTCTAAGATGAACTTAGCATGTTCAAAACATCAAAACACCAAAAGCAACCAAAACCCCAAATTTCTTCATCATGGCCGAATGCACCACATAACATGAAACTTTATATGCATCATATACACATCCAAATCACAACATAAATGAAAAGCCCCAAATTTGGAATGGTCATGAACCCTAATTTTTCAATTTCCTCAAATTGGACAAATTAGACCAAATTGGTTAAATCAATTACTTCAATCATCATTCTTCCATCCAATCAAAGTCTCAACACAATGAAACAACTCAAGATCAAATCTAGGTCATTTAAGAGTGGGTCAATAAATCTAGATTAGCAACAAAGGTTTCCAAAACCTTAAAAGAATGCTTACAACTACAATAGTCACAAACTTCCTTCATCACACATGCTCAACACTTCCAACCAAACTTCCATCATCAAAAACACAAAGAAGCAAGTTGAAAAAACTTACTAAATCCAAGCTTTTCTTTTGTTTTCCTTTTCTTCTCACAAGCTTCTTTGTTTTTCTTTAATGGAGTTTCTTGTAAAGTGTTTATTAGGTTAGAAAACAAATGAAATGAAAACAATATATACTTGTTACACATTTGGTCTTGGCTGAAACTAGCAAAGAAAATAACAAGATGTATTAATTTCAATTTCATTTCAATTTCATTAAATCAACTTGCATAAATATCTAAAAACACTTTAATGATTTATATAAAGTCAACAAAGGCAACTTAATCATTTCTAAACAAATATCCAAAGTTAAGATATTTATATTTTAATTAATTTAATCATTTAACAATTAAATAATTAATTAATTAATTAAATACAAATATATTAAATATATGTATTATATTTACATTAAATATCAAAAAATATATTCATGTAGGATATAAGTCAAATATCTTAATTTAACTATTAATTAATGTGTATTTAAATTAATCAAGTGTTAAATGTAAATACACAATAATTAAGCAAATGACTATCGGGTCCCTTTAGGACGTATCTTGCGTTTAACCTTTAAAATACTTTATAAATAATCATATTATTTATATATGTTGCTCTAGTGCTCTACGAGTATGTTTCATTATTGAGACTCTCTAGATTCAGGTATATCCGTCATGAAATCCAATTTCGTGTCCATAATTTATCCACCCGTAAATTATGACGATCACGGATAATCTCACTGAATCATACAAGTCGGGTCATGGCAAATGTATAATTCCTCCGTCACAAGTATCCAGATAAATCCCAGAGATATAGATGTAAACGTCAAATCTCTATGGGGATTATCCAGTCGACTATTCTATTAGCAATCTCTAAAAGAATGTTTAGAACTAGCTTCTAAACTTTACCACGGGCCCATGGTTTTATCTGATTGCTAATCATATGGACTACCTATGCTCTGGTACACAGAACTGACGGATCCTATCTTGATACACATAGGACACCATGAGGGTCTATCTACACCACCGAACAGGCGGAGGTCTGATCAATAGATCGGTGACGTGACTGCCATCTAAGTGTAGAAGATGTCTCATGTGCCCATAATTGCATCTCAAGTCTAAGAATCACAAGTGCTACTCAACCCGAGAAGATTCTTATTGACGTTGGTGTACCATCCATTAAGAATCTTTGGTGAGTCGTTCAGTGTTTATCCGCTATAAACACCTACATGTCTATACTAGTCTCCAAGACTAATGGTTCATTGAGAAACCATTGGAATCATATATTCCAGTATACGACATGTACGGTCTCAACGGGTTTACTTTACTGACCAAGTAGTGTAAACCTTGACCAGGAACTGTCTGAGAATGACAACGTCATAATACTACTCAATGTCTGTTGCGACGCTTTTGCAACAGTACCATGACTGATCATTCAAGGTCATTACGTCTTTACCATATTAAAAGATATATTATATTATAGAAACTGCATATATTATTCATAATAATATTTTACAGAAGTATTCAAAAGAAATACAACCGGGAATTGGCGTTCTGAGCACCAACCCCAACATGACCATTGTCAGGTCTTGTAGAGTGAGGATTGTAGAATAAGGAATAAAGACCCTCACTGACCTTTGTCAGGTCTCGTAGAGTGAGGATTATAGAGTGAGAAGTGAAGACCCTACTAGACCTTCATCAGGTCCAGTCGACCATAGCCTCCCTTGAACCTCATCAGGACTAGTTGAGTGGAGACCTTCATAGACTTTCATCAAGTCCAGATGACATTAATGACTCATCTGTTCCTTTGACTGGTAGTATAGGGATACATTGAAGACTCTCATGGTCCTTTGACCAGTAGTATGGAGATTTTCCTGACCTTCATCTAGTTCAGTCAACTGGGAACATTCCCTATAGCTCATGTAGAGTCAAGTTCAAGACCTGACCTTTATCTAGTCCAGACAACATTGAAGACTCCTCTGGTCCTTTGACCTGTAGTATGGGGATGATACTGACTTTCATCTGGTTCAGTCGAACGAGGACATCCCCCAAGGACTCACGTCGAGTCAACTAAAGACATGGATTTCCCTCAGTCCATACGACAATGTCGTGTGAAATAGCTCCTGAACCTTCATCTGGCTCAGTCGACCGGGGACATCCCCCAAGGACTCACGTCGAGTCAATTGTAGACATGGACTTCCCTAGTCCATACGACAATTTCGTGTGAAATAGCTCATGAACCTTCATCTGGCTCAGTTGGCCGGGGACATCCCCCAAGGACTCATGTCGAGTCAACTGTAGACATGAACTTCCCTCAGTCCATACGAAAATGTTGTATGAAATAGCTCATGAACCTTCATATGGCCCAGTCGATCGGGGACATCCCTCAAAGACTCACGTCGAGTCAACTGTAGACATGGACTTCCCTCAGTCCATACGACAATATCGTATGAATAAAACCCAGAACTTTCATCTGGTTCAGTCGACCGGGGATATCCCTCATAGACTCATGTCAAGTCAAATGAAGACTTGGCCTCCATCTGGTCCAGACGACATTGAAGACTCCACTGCTCCTTTGATCAGTAAAGTGGTGATTATTCTGACCTTCAAACTGGTTCATTCGACTAGGTACATCCCCAATTACTCATGTCGAGTCAATTGAAGACATGGACTTCATTCTGTTCAGACAACAATGTCGAATGAATAAGTATTGAACCTTCGCCAGGTTCAGTCAGTAGGTACCCCCACGTCCTGTTTCATACGACATGCGCTGAAATACTCTCCAAGTGAAGGACTTCATGACTTAGAGAGTATGGGACAAACTGTACGGGCCAAATTTGGGCCCAAGGGTAAAATTGATATTTCACCACCAGACCAACCCTAAAGCCTAAAACCCAAAAGAGATCCCATGAGCCCAAACCCACAAATGACTTGACCAAAATGACATGTAGACTCAATAGCTACCAGATTAGAAAATGCCTAAACTCATAACTCCTCCATTTAATTGACCGTTTCAGGGCATCCAACGAGTAAAAGAATAAATGAGCCAACCTCAGAGAGCTTATGAAAGGAAAATATTTTGACTTTGAGAGGAGGATTCAACATTGAGAGTTTTCCCAGCAAAGGTCTCAGCTCTCATACTTGAGCTCTCTAAGCTTCTTAGTCTCTAAACAACCGGCCACCACCATCACGGCAGTCAGCATAAGTCAAGGTAACCTCAGGCATTCCTCTTCCATTATTTACAGCTCGTCCTCACTACTGACTTGAGCTTCGGAGTGCCTATGGCACCCACCACACCGGTGGGCAATAACCTACATGCTCACTCTACCTTTATTTTAGGATCGTTAGTGCCCTTGTACTACAAATATTAGGTTAAACACAACATGCTTATGAATTAGGTTAAAGATGTTCATGTTGGACATGAAATAATTAATAAGAGTTTGGAACTCTAGATTAAAATTTATAGCCATGGCTACCATTCTAGAATCACTTGACCACCTTTGGGTGACCTAAAATTGTTCATGAGACATTTCTTATTGGGATTCTAATTTGATTTGTGTATTGTATTCAAAATTTATTACACAAATGCGTAATTATAATAAATTTATGTTTTTGTAAAAATATTTGAAATTTTGAAAAACTTGATTTTTATTCTATAACCTGTGTTGATGTTGATTTTGATATTAAAAATTAATTTTGGGTGTTTTTGAAGTGTTTAGGGAAGACCGGAAGTTATTATGGTAATAGACCCTAATTGTTTAAGCACTCTGGAAATTTTCCAGAGAGCTGATGCTTTTTTTGAAAACAAAGCATTTGTAAATAAAAAAAAAATGTTGACCGGCGCACTGTAGCGCATAGTGAGCTCGCGCACTGTAGCGTTCGCGGTAATTTTGTTTTGCTTCGTTTTTTTAGTTTCCGGACTCCGATTCAGCCCTGATTTTTTCTTATACACTGTAATGGAATATAGTATTTCATTAAATTATTTAAAATTACACCCATACTTGATATCCACGGGTTAGACTTATTTTCGCTCCGTGGGGGCACCGATCCGACCCTAGGGGTTCCACAACTGCCCCAACAGAATGGTATCAGCAGCAAATGTTTAACCACACAACACATGTTTTGACTCTATGCCTTAGTAATTTTAATTTAATTATGAATAAGACATATTGGATATGTATTGCATGTTTTAAATTAAAACTTTGACATTATTAAGTTAATGATTTGATTGTCATAAATCTCTTGTGATTAGGTGATTACTTTATTTAAGTATAGTATTAATAATGTTGGAGCATTATTGGATGGTTCGTCTTATCAATACGGAGATTAATGGGTTCTTACTACTTATATCCAATATCGTCATTAGTGTGAGACTATAAGTGCTCAGAATTTAGGTTGCTCCGGTAAAACATTAGATATAGCGTGATGGGTTAACGTAGTCGCCCAATATCATCATTAGTGTGAGGGTGTGTATACGAAGCTAATTAGTGCACATTGACAACTATACACCTAAAAAGTGTCTTAATCCAATATCGTCATTAGTGTGAGGATAATAACGGTTCAGGACCAAACATGAGTCAGATGAAGTGATTGACATTGGATGTCTACCTAATGAGTTTATAAAGGCCAATATCGTCATTAGTGTGAGGCTGGAGTAAATGTCATGGGATCTACTTCCCGCTATGAAATTTTGATAATCAAATTTATATTTTTTCCGTTAAGGGAGATTACAGAATTACGTAAAGTAGCGGGAGTGCACTAATAGATTTAAAATTTCATAATGAATTAGTGTTATTATTTTGAAATGAAAACTATTCTGCTACTACTCAAAAATATTATCTTTTAGATGGCTGCCGCTAATCCATTGATGAGACTTTTGGATTCCAATAAGCTAAAAGGATCCGAAAACTATTTCGAATGAGAAATAAACATGCGTTTTATCTTGGAGTATGATAAAGTTGACTTATGTCACGATCAATTCACTGCCCGTTGATATCGATCCTGACACCACTCCATAAGAGCGAGAAAATTTTGATAGATGAAAGGATGATAACCTGAAGGTGAAATCCTACATCTTGGGATCGATAGTTCCGGATTTTCTGAGACAGTACATTGAAGTACCAGATGCTTGGAGCATCATGCGAACACTCAATGATTTGTTCGAGACAAACCAAGAGATGGAATTTTATCGAAGTTCTAAGGAATTGTTCCGTGCTGAACTCAAGGAGGGAGGAGCTGTCAGCACTCATGTTTTGAACATGATCGACCATATTCGATATCTGGAATGATAGGGCATTGTGTTTCATGAACGGCTGGGCCGTAATTTGATTCTTTCTTCTTTGTCTGAATCTTATGTTGGCTTTGTATTAAATTTCCATATGAATTCGATGAAAGCCACATATAAATAACTTCATAACATGCTACGCACAACAGAGCAAGATTTGAAGAAAGACAACCCCACACTGTATCTTCATTGTGGAGCTAGCTCTTCAAAGACTTCTGGGAAGTCAAAGAAAATCAAGATGGGGAAGAAGAAGATATCAAAGAAAAACTCCAAGAAGCGCAAAGGGGCAAAATCCAAAATCGAAAGTACCTCGTGATCAATGTCTAAATTGCAAGAAATTTGGACATAGGAAGAAGGACTGTCCAGAGCTAAAAGGAAAAACATGACCCTCATGTATGCTTTGTATTTTTCCAATTATTGACATCTCATTAGCCTTAGATGCAAATAGTGGATGGGTGTTAGACACTGGCAGTCCTACTAATATTTTCAATTCCCTACAGGAAATGAGAATTAGAAGAAAGCTGAATAAATGGGAGATCCAGTTTAGAGTTGGCAATGGCGAGACATTGGATGTCAAGGCCATATGAACAGTTGTTCTAGATCTCCCAAATGGATGTAAATTAGATTTTCATGACTGTTATTATATTCCCTCAATTATCAGATAAATAATATCATTGCCAATATTAGATAATGATGGATATTAAATAAATATTGAGGATATAACTTTATGTTTATATGATAAAGATAATTTATTGAAATGTAAATGTTCTTTATCAAACGGACACTATATTTTGGAAACATGTAGAGATGTCTTTAATATAGAGAAAAATACAAGTAGAAAGTCTGAATTAAATGATACTGAATTATGACATATGAGATTAGGCCACATAGGTGTTAGACATCTATCCAAATTAGTAAAGGATGGTTTGATTGAAAATATTACCTTAGATCCTTATCCGATTTGTGAGTCATGTATCCAAATGAAGATGACAAATGCCTCATTTCAAGGTGTTGGACACCGATATGGAGATTTACTGGAGCTAATACGAAACGATGTGTGTGGTCCATTAAACCATGCCGCTCATGATGGTTCCATATACTTTGTGACCTTCACAGATGACAAGTATAGATATGGATATGTCTATCTGATGAAATATAAGTCGGAAAAATTTGACAAGTTCAAAATATTCTGAAACGAAGTAAAAAACAAACTAGTAAATTCATCAAATACATTATATCAGATCGATGCGGTGAATACATGAGTGAATAATTCAGAAGTTATTTAAGGGAGAATGGAATTCTTGCCCAATATAGCCCACCAGGAACACCACAACATAATGGTGTGTCTGAACAAAGAAATCATACTTTATTGGATATGGTGCAATCCATGATGAGCTGTACATATCTTTATTATTACCTTTGGGGTTATGCTTTACAAACTGCTGCCTACATACTTAATAGGGTTCATCGAAAGCTGTTTCTACGACTCCCTATCAGATATGGTTCGGTAGAAATCCAAGTCTTAGATATTTAAAGATTTGGGGTTGTCCTGCATACGTTAGAATTACGCAGTTGGATAAACTAGCACCCGGGGGTATAAATATTGGTTCGTTAGATATCCTGATAATTCCATGAGATAACAATTCTACGATTCCGAGCAACGAAATGTATTTGTTGTTCACTTTGCAGCTTTTCTTGAAAAATAATTTTTGAGAGAAAGTGGGAATTGTAGAGAGATTAAACTTGATGAGTTGGATCCATACAATAAGGAACCTGAGATGGAACCAGAGATCCAATTAGATGAATGATATACAACACATGTTCTACTTAAGTCGAATAGAATATCAAGGCCTCATGAGAGACTATTTTTAACATCTGATGTGAGCCTTGATGTTCTCCTCTTAGAGGAAACATATCTGACTACATATAAAAATGCGATATTGGATTTCGATTTAGGAAAATGGGAGGAAGCCATGAAATCTGAAATAGATTCAATGCATGCCAATCAAGTCTGGGACTTAGTTGAATTTCCTGAAGAAGTTAAACTTATTGGTTGTAAATGGGTTTACAAAAGGAAGTGAGGGCCTGATGGAAATGTGGAAACTTTTAAGGCCCGACTGGTAAGAAAAGTTACACTCAACGTCCTGGGATTGATATGAGAAATTTTTTCACCATTAGCCATGCTAAAATCCATTAGGATTCTTTTAGCCATTGTTGCATATCACGACTATGAGATATGACAGATGGATGTGAAAACCGTTTTCCTAAATGGATTCCTTGAAGAGGATATCTATATGGAACAACCAGAGGGATTCGCTCCAAAAGTCTATTTATGGACTTAAACAGGCATCCCGAAGCTGGAATCGTCATTTTGATGAGATAATTAGATTATTGGATTCATCAAGAACGATGAAGAACCATGTGTTTATAAGAATTTAGTGGGAGCATGATAGTTTTCCTAGTCTTGTATGTAGATGACATCCTTATCATAGGAAATGATATAAGGCTGATGCAAAGTGTGAAAGCCTACCTTTGCAAGAACTTCTCCGTGAAAGATATGGGTGAAGCTTCCTATATACTAGGAATAAGGCTCTATCGAGATAAAATTAGGAAGCTTATAGGGTTGTCACAATCGACGTACATAGATAAGATGTTAGAAAGGTACATTTTTACCAACTGCAAGACAGTAAATGTACCTTTTCGATACGGAATACATCTTTCAAAGAAAATGGCACCTCAAACTGAGGAAAAGAGAGTTGGGATGTCTAACTTGACATATGATTCTTGTATTGGAAGCATAATGTATGTTATGTTATGTTATGTACTAGACCTGACATCAGTTTCGGTGTCACTGTGACTAGCCGATATCAATCTGATCTAGGTAATGATCATTGGACAGCCGTGAAACATATCTTAAAATATCTTAAAGGTAATAAGGATAAGTTTCTGATATATGGAGAAAGTGAGCTACAAGTTAAGGGTTATACAGACTCCGACTTCCAGAAAGATCCAGATGATAGAAAATCTACATCATGATACATATTTACCCTTAACAGTGGTGCGATTAGTTGGCGTTGTTCAAAGCAAGGCTCAAGAGCTTATGCCACCACTGAGGCATAATTTATATCAACTTCAGAAGCTACTAAATGAGCTGTTTGGATTAGATTTTTTATCACAGAACTTGACGTTGTGCCTAGTATTACGGATTCGATCCTATTGTATTGTGATAATAATGGAGCCATCGTGCAGGCTAAGAAGCCGATGGCGCATTCCAAGTCTAAACACGTGGAAATGAAATATCGCGTAATTAGAGAGATTATTGAACGAAAAGACATAGTGATCTTGAAGGTTCAAGGACAAGACAACATAGCAGACCCGTTTACAAAGGTCTTACCTCTTAAGTTATTCGATAAACATGTGGAGGAGATAGGACTGTGATACCATCCAAATTGGCACTAAGTAAGTGGGAGTTTGATGGAGTTGATGCTTGGAGTACCAATCCGATTTGTACATTTTATTATTTATTAATAAAATAACTACTTTTTTTTTTAATTTCATACCTTATAATGGTTTTGTCATTATGCGTATTAGATTGCTGTATAGATATGCTAAGAATGACATCGGCCTTAGAATATTCTTGACACTAGGTGTAAACTATTCTTAAAGCAAATATTCTTAATCATTGGTTTTGGAATACAATCAAATTCCTATAACCTAGAAGACTAGCACATGTCGTATATTAGAATTGGAGTTCCAATGGTTTAACCCGATGTACCATGAGTTTTGGAAACTTATATAGACATATGGGTATTCGTTAAAGCGATTATTGAATGACTCATAGGTGATTCATAATAGTTGGAAATACACACCACCGTTAATAGGAATCTCCTCGAGTCGAGTAGCATATGTAATCCTTTGACTATATGATATCATTGATTTTGTGTGAGATCCTCCACACTTTGATGTCATGTATGTTAGAAACCTTTCATGGTCTGACCTCTATATATTCGTTGGGTGTGGATTGATGCACTCAGTAATCAAGTGCGAAGCAAGATAGGATCAGTTGGCCCGTATGTGTATCATAAGGGGTTTAGGTATTCATGTAAGTAAAGTCATGATTCTTAAAGACTTTGGCCAAAGCCGATCACTTAGGGTGGATCGCATCAGTTGTAAAGAATCGTGGACATGTCGACATGAGATGTGCGTCTTGGAAACTTGACGATGTATTCTATGTTTCCTAAGTACAACTCGGATAGCTTACGGCGGAGGGATTGTTAAACATATGTGATGACCTTGATTTGTATAGTTCAGAAAGGTCGTTCATGTTCTTCGCAAATTCGAAGGTGGCCGAATTACGTACTTATTAGCTAGGATTATATGATGAACGTGTCTGAACTTAGAGAGTCCCAATATGAAGTGTACTCGTTGAGCACTTGGGTAGCCAATTATTTTTTATAAAAGATATATTCGATATTATAATTATCAACTAAGATAATCAAGTGTTATTGGATAACATTGATTATTTACTTTGACCTAATTAGATTAATTGGATTAATTCAATAATTACACAAGCACTTAATTGTAAAATCATAATTATCTCTACCATTTGAGGATATTATGGTAATTGTAAGTATGTAATAATATGTGGATTTGGCTTGATTTAATTGGATTAAATCAAAGTGGAAATATTTAACTAATCCATTTCATAATCATTGGCTTGATTTAATTGGATTAAATCAAAGTGGTTGACAATGGAGATTAGTCACACCTAATTATACATATTTGGACAAATTAGATTAAGCCCACTTAAAAATTGATTACAACTTTTATTAATTAAAAATTGTCTGAGTTTTGCTAGAAATAGCAAGCTTTAGGAAGGTTTTAATTACAAGTACAAGAACAAGTATAAGCATAAGCAAGAGAGTTTAGTCTAAGTTAGAGAAGTGTTTAGAGAAGCTTGTGAGGTCTCTACAACATTTCATTTAGGAGAAATCAATATTGGATCTTGAAGTGAATCTTGGTAGCATTAGAAACAAGATTGGATATTGAAGTCAAGCTTACACACCTTGGAGGTTCTCCAACAATTTCAACAATGAGAAATAGATTGGATCTTGCACCAAGCTTACTGGGTAATATTTGATCTTCTCCTAAGCTATGTTCATTTGTGTATTAGATGCATGATCACATAGCATAATGTTGAAATAAGGCTAATCAATTGTGTTAGGACACTTTAGAAGTATAAACACAACATGCTTATGAAATAGGTCAAAGATGTTCATCTTCGATATGAACAATTAATAAGAGTTTGGAACTTTAGATTAAAGCTTAGAGTTATAACTATCATTCTAGAATCACTTGACCACATTTGGGCGACCTAGAATTGTTCATGAGATATTTGTTATTGGGATTCTAATTTGGTTTGTGTATTTGATTCAAAATTTACGCAAATGCGTATTTAGAATAAATTTATGTTTTTGTAAAAATATTTGATATTTTGAAAAACTTGATTTTTATTCTATAACATGTGTTGATGTTTGTTTTGATATTAAAAATTAATTTTGGGTGTTTTTGAAGTGTGTATGGAAGACCGGAAGCTATTAGGGTAATAGACCATAATTGCTTCAGCTCTCTGGAAATAATATTGCGGCCACTATCGTTTATTACAAAACCGGCTTAATTAAAGAGAGCAAGTTGAAGGAGAACTTATATCAACAGTTGCACTCCTCATCCAAGCAAAAATGTGCACCTAATTTGACTACTTATACAGCACCTGAAACAGTGCAATGAGTTACATGCCGACATGTCGGCCAAAAGTCATTGTCATTACAGAACGTAAGCATGACATTATAAAACCTCTTTTTGTCCGCAGTGATGGATGTCGTTTTAAGACATTGATTGATTCATGCACTTG